>VNJU01004427.1:0-49489 GCA_008042675.1 Drosophila seguyi
AAAAAATCCTTCAAACAACAAGGGAAATTCGCTTATGTTAAAGGGAAATCCGAAAATGTTATCAAATTCACTTCCGAGTGGAAACTGGAACAGGCCTGATTATCTTTCGGGGCCGGGACGGGACGATGGCATTCAGATTGGCAGATTGCCTATGGCTTTGTGTGTGAGAAGACTGTGTGCCCAATGTGAAAATGGGTTTCTAAATATCCCTGGGCCTGGCCTAATGCCCTGGCATTTATCTGGCGAACTCTATTACAGAACGGGGTAGTCTCTGACTGACTCATCTGGCCGAGCCACAAATTACTTGGAGGCCGCTTTTAATTCGCTTAAAATAATACAAATCGTCACGTACTTAGCTTGAGACAAGAGCCACTTTCACTTTCAGGGGAATCGTGCAAAAACTAAACAATTTCACTTAGCCGAGGGCTCATTTAACTGGGGATCTGGGCTCGGGGATATGGGATATGGGATCTGGGTCCTGGGATCTTGGAGCAAACCCCCTGCCGTTAAGCAGCCGCCGCCAGATAAACTCCAGTTGGCTAAGATATGTTAACGACGGCCATAAATAAGCGGATAATATCTGGAAGGCCTAGTGCTCGCTAAAAACACACACATATATGAGGAGGATTTCGAATGCGTTCGCTAAGCGGGCCAAGAGCAGATTAAGTCGCACGCACACGTTTCTTGGCCGTTTCTTTTGGCCACACTTAAAATTCATTTGTTGTCTCTGGAGGAGGACGACTCAACTAGCGCACAGGACTCACTCCCACTTGGACCAGCTTCGCCCAATGTTATGCAAAGTAATTGACGCCTCGATGAACTGTTGACACACATGGCATTTGTCTTTGGCTAATATTTGGCTTAGTTATCAGGGCCATTTTTTGGGCTTAAGTAGGTGAATGGCCCGGGGCTATGGCCGAATTCAATTATGCTGAAAGGTTTCAGTTTTCCAAGCCTACAACCAGTACCGATCCCAGTCCCAGTCCCGATCCGAATCCACCCTTCTTCTGAAGCAGCTGCCCGGGGACTGGCCTCAGCCATTAGTGCTAATCTCCGCACAATCGCTAGTAAATCAAGGCACGCTCTGCACTCGCCGGCCGGAAAATGCATTCAGAATTCCGGTGATTCGGCGACGGGGCTCACAGTTCACCGGGCAGCAACAATGTCGCGTTTCAGCCACTGGCAAAACAACAACGGCAGCACGAAAAAAAAAACCTTCCACGACGTGTGCTCGGATTCGGATTCGAATTCAGAAGGTGTAACTAATCCGCTGGCCATGTGACTTTTGTCATGCGCCGATCCGATCCGATGTCAAATGTAGTACGGCACAACACATACCATTTACCATTCACGAAAATCGACACCCGAACAGCAGCCGACAGTTGACGACGACGAACCCTTGCCCAAGTCCAATCCGAATGCAAAGGTTTTCCACACAATTCCACCCCAAAAACACGGCCCAGCGGCTTTCCACCTTCAATCAACGGATCTCCAACTCCGACTTCCGATTGATTCCTGTGTTCGCTTGTAATCCGTTCAATGAGTTTTTCCTGCACTGGGAAAACAGATGGATTCTTGATACTAAATAATGAGAAAAACAGAAAACAAAAATATAACATTGCATACTCTTAGACAGTTTTTGTATAGATTTCTTTCGGGTCAGAGGAAATTTTCTCTCCTTTTCAAAAATAACTCAAAGCCTGTAATATATTTTATAAGTGCGAGAATTAGTCATTACAAAAATACTCAGCTTGTACGTACAACATTTAGTCATTTTACAGTTGACTGCTTGCCTCTTATGTCCATGTGAGGGATTTTCCAGCAAGCCACGATAGTAATTTTCATAATTTCCATTGCCAACTCCTGGAGCGGAGCTACCTTGCCCTGTGCTGGCACATAAATCAGCCGCGAACTATTGACACAACCCGCTGGCCATAAATCAGCGGGATCCAGATCCGCGGACATCAGGTTCGCACACACAGGCCTGGCCGCCATATTCTAAACAAATTGCCCCCAAATCGCCCGGGCTACGTACTATATACTTCACATATAGAAATATGTATATCGATGGGATCGCATCCGTGACGCTACAATTGCCCCGGCAAATAATGTAACAAAGCGCGGAATAAAACAATTGCCACAGTTTTAACGTTTTGCATTTCCCATAAATAAACATGAGCCGGTGGTCCTGGTCCTGGTGGTCCTGGTCTCCTTCCTTCTTGCCCTTCCGCTGCAAATGCAAAAATGCTCAACATTTTATTGAAATTCAATTAAAGTCGTATTTCAATAATTGGTCACGCATGGTGCGCATTTCCGTGCCCGTCCGCTCCTAAATGCCGCTCCAAAATTTATGACTTTTCAATTCGAATGTCGACTGTTTTTCTTTTTTTTCTATTTCGGAAAGCAATTGAAATGCTGCCACTTGGCCAGTGCGTCCTTTGTCCTTTGTGGAAATCGGAAATTGTTGCAAAATTCGGTGGCATTTTGAGGAGGAGTTCCTGTGGACTGTGGCTGCTGCATTAGGCTGCAAGTTCTTATCAGTTTCTGGGCTCACCCTTGTCACCCCGAGAAATCGGGGAAAACCCCCTGCCATTTTCCCCCTGGCTCGTTCACCCTCACGTTAAGTGTGCAGCATTTTTGCGTGATTTGTGCGAATTTCTCTGTCGCTCGTTGGGGCCGATAAAATTTTCCAGAGACGGAGGAAACGCGATACGGGGTGGTTGTTGCTAACTCCATGTAGTTTCTGCCTTTGTTGATGTTGTTTAGTGCCATAAATTCTTTTTTACTTGTCATATCTGACTCCCGGGCCCGGTCTCTCTCCATTTAGGCACAGATCATTAAGTTTTGCACTGCGTCTATCTGATTTAAGGACGGGAACAGAACATGTGTAGTGCCGCAGTGTCTCCACCTCCGCCTCAGACACTCCGCCTTTAGAATTTATCAAAATGTCAATTGCCCTGCCGACTGTCATGGCTATTTAGCTTTCGGATTCAGATTCGGATCCAGCATCCGACGGGGCATCCTCTAATTAACGAGGCGTTGATGCCCCGCTTCGACAGAATTATTTGGTGAAAAAAATCAATTTCAATTGAGGCGACATCCCATCTCCATCTCGTGAAGGCTGTTGCTCAATCTGTTCAAACGGAATCCATCAAAACTTTACCGAGAAAACTCTGTCAACGTGAATGGCAGACAAGGCTGCTGATGAAGTCACAGTCGAATTTGTGATTTTTATATCTTATTTTTTAATGGTTTCTGTTTATCTATATAAATTTTAATTCTCTTTAGTAGAATCAGAAGTTTTTTCTAATTTAATTTAAGCATAAAAGTCTATATAAATTCCTCATTATTACTTAGGGAACAAATTCTTTTGAAAATCCAAGTGGGAGGTGCATTTCTAGGCATTCTTCTGATATTTTCTAAGAGTTTCTGAGTAATTTTTCACATCCCCATCCCCAAACTCAATTATCACATATTTTTACCAGGCATAAACCTCATTAAAGGTGCATTCTTTCAAGCAAGAGAACATGTCGCAAATGTTGTGCAAATAATCAACCTGAGGGACGATCAAAGCGATGTTGACACCGACATCTACTGGGTGTGTACCATTCCCATTTTTGATTGCATGCCCAACACAAAGAAAAAAAATTATACAATAGAGATATGTGCTTAATTTGATGATAAAAAGTATTAATTTAAAATAAATTTGATCTTTGTTCATTTTAATCTTCAAAGTTGATCCGAGTAAATATGATTTTGACATAGGAAACTGATACATTTTCTTCATAATTCGAAAGGTATTTATTTCCCTAAAAAATACTCTCAAATTCACCTCATTTCCCCCACAATATTTTCCTCTCCGTGTAGCCCTGCTCCACCTTTTCCGCTCATCGTGTTGTTGGCCATGTTCCGTGCATCTTTATGATCGCCTTAGATCTCCGCTGGCTGCCAACATATTTTTACACGCCAAACATTTTATTTTGACAGGCATGCGATTTGCACGCTTAATTGAGACAGGTGCATCCGCGGGGGAAATGGTTGGGAAAATGCAGGAAAAGCGGTACTAGCGGGAAGAAGCGGGGAAGAGCTACACGGGAAGTGCGGCCAAGCTGCGACATGTGTTCCCCTATGGTGTCGCACAAATGCAGAGATTTATCATCGTGCCACATGCCACGTGTGTTCTCCATTTCGTCGCCTCCGCTCCGCTGCGCAGCGCTGCGCTTTTTTCACGGGAAAAGCCAGCGACGCTCGCCAAATGCAAAATTAACAACCTAATTAATAGTTGGCCGCGGCCAGGACAGGTCTCCGCCTCCCAACTAGTGACACGTCGTCCACATCCTCCTCCCGCACTTGTAGATGGTAGGCTGCAGCTGCCCGAAGCAATTTGCTGGGTATTTTTCGTACAGTGCAGCGATGTGAGGCGGCAGCCACGCCCATCTAACTTGTTGGCCAAGTGCCTTGAATGCTAGGTATTTTCAGGAAAAAATAGGATGGATGATAACAGAATTATTCTGTAAATATAATGCAGTGATTTTAAAAGTTAAAAGAACTTTTAGGCTAATAAATCTAAAATAATAATTAAGAAAAAAGGCAAGAGTTACAGGGCAAAGACCTAGGGTTCTTTTATAGTCTCTAAATATTGAAAAAATTTATTACGGTAGGTATTTCTGATAGATACTATTTCTATTATTTATAAATCGTATACATAGTTTGTTGACAACTTTCCAATTTAAAACTAACTTTCATCTAACTTATTAAAATTTCTCGACCCAAACTAGTATGTGTTTATTTATTTCCAACTTTTTGGGTATCTCTTAGTCGAAAATCCAACTGAAGAGCGCTTCCCACATGTCGCTTTTCTGTTTTTTAATTGGAGCCATCTCAGGCCTCCAATATTTTGGAGCAGCGGAACCGCAAACTAGGAGTAACTAACGGCCAGCGGGTGGCGCTGTCAAAGTCAGCTGCCGTTGCAGAGCTCCTATATCCTATATCCTCCTATATTCTATACTCCACAAGCCCATATCCTATATCCCCTATTGCTCCTATTTCCAGCTATTCGGTGGCAGTGTCTGAACCGTTGAAAAATTCCAAATTGACTGCCGGACCCCAGGATTTCCGCCTAGACCAATGCACACAAAAAAAATTAAGGATATGAAAGGATTTCAGATTTATTTCTGTAAAAATAGAGGTGATTAAGTTATATGTTTAAGATAAAGATAAGTTTCTAATTAATGTCTCAAAAATCATTGATAAGAGGATATAAATTAATTTCTTATGGACAAGCAGCATTCGAAGAGCATATACAAACATACTTTAACATTATTTAATATGATAATATCTTTATCTTAGATTGAATTTATTATTATAAATATTAAAAACTATGTGAGAAAATTGTATATTATTTTTCTGCTAAACAAACTGCTTTAAAAAAAGTGCATTTTGGCGATATACAAGAATTCCTTGCTCTTATTTTCTTCGTGTGCCAAGGCGTTTGCGGTGAGCGGACTTCTCGTTGCGGGCCGGACGTTTATTGAACATTTTTACTTGCGGTCGGAGGACCGGCGAAAATGAAACTGGTAAATGGCAGGATTTTATTAATTTTTGTGTGAGCTCGTCTCGATTTCACGGACAGCCTTAAATGCAAATCGCTGCAAATGGGATTTGCCAAAGAGCGGAGGTCTATAGCCCGCGAGGATGAGGACTTGGCCCAAAAGCACACAAAAAACGAGGAGAAGGAAATGCGTTAAATGCAAATTGGATAAGATGTCGTCGTGTCAGAGTGGAGCAGTGCATGTGGCTGCCAAGATATCCTGGCGGATATCCTTCGCCTATCACATGACTGCGGCTGAAACCGAACCGAGGCGAGCCCAAGCCTTGCTAAGCATTTCGAGGCCGCGGCGAAATGGAAACTTTAAAGTGGATTATATCTGGAGGATGTCCTCGGGACTGGGACGACGACGAGTGTCCTGTGTCCTGTGTCCTATCTCTCCTGCGCTCCACGAAAAACATAAATCCGTGAGTTTTTGCGGGCGAAATTTATGGCGCTCGCGACACTCGCGAAAGTTTTGGCGGCGGCATCAGCGGCATTGTTGTATTTATGACCGCGACATGACCTGCTCACATAAACGGTCGAGTAACGAGTCCTGAATCCGGAATCCTGAGTCCCGGAGCCGGAATCCCCGCAGCCGAAAGTGTTGCAGCCGTACGTGCGAATCCCAACGAGTCCTGGCGAGAAGGAAATTGGATTTGCCGGCGCTGCGAAGGCCTCGGCTAAGCGCCTCTTAAATCTGCACGCCTGTCAATTTACTTTCTGATCGAAATTTATGTCCGCCGCGGCTAATGAGCGCTCCGCTGCAGCTACGAAAATAACAAGGATCCCAGGAGGCAAAGTCCTGGGAACAAGGAAAACAGGAGCCGCCTTGGCACTCTGCCCCAGTTCCAATTGAAGTTAATTATGTGGAATCTGGCGATTTACATGGGCTGACTGGACGACAGTCAACCCTCAAAGGAAGTACGAGTGCTCAGTGGCATTGTGGAAGCCAAATCAATTCAACCGGATGCAGGATGTCTGGATTCTGCTTATGACTGCAGAATCGCCATCTATGGATGCCGCATGTCTCCAGGACATGGTCAGTCCAGGAGGCGGCCATAATTATTGTTATGTTAATGGACATTGGGGTTGATTGGGTCGCTCTCTTTGGCCATAAAGCCATCACCATCAGTTGGGATATCGACAAATGTTGTTTGCCCATCAGTTTCCCTGTGTTTGCCCTGCGACTTTGCATAAAAATGGATGAGTCCGAGTCAGGGGGGAATGGGTAATACTAAAATTTATGAAGCCTTGCTAAAGGAAACCATCAGAAATCAGGGCTTACTATGAGAGTCCTGGATTTTATGTAAGAAAGAAGTGGGTTTCAGTGCAAATAATATTTAAGTAAGTGAAATCTCTATGAACAATTGAATAATATTGAAACCAAAGATATTTGAAATACTTTTCCTATACAAGAATTTAATTTTTTGCAAGCTCTTTACCTCTAAATTTTGTAAATTTTACGCGCTTTGATTTATTTAAATTAACCAACTTCAAACACCAATTATTTCCTTACTTTCCTTTATAAAAATTACCTAACCTCAGCATCTGATAATGAGGACCATGCCGAATGTCCTTCTTCGCCTGTTAAGAGGCTGAAAGTGTGCCACAGATTCCTGGCACGGCCATTAAGTTCACACCAAACCGGAGACAGGGGGCGTGGCAATCGCACTCCTTTTTTTACGATGGGGTTTTCCCCCCGGTTGGTTACGAGGACGATCTGCATCTGAGCCGGGCGTCAGCGGTCCTGATAGGTGTGACACGGCCCCGCGTGATTGATGAAATGTTTGGCCATAGACCCAACAACCGAAAACGGGAGGCTGCCGCTCGGACCGCCAACTAATTTCCACATTTTTCACATTTACGAAGACAAATTGAGGTGCGAACTTGGGTCGAGGCAATAAAACTGCCGAATATCAAAACAACGAAATCTTTGCAACAGTCGGCCATAAAAAAAAGAAAGAGTTGAGGGTTGGGAAAACCCCCTTCGAAGCGAACTTGAACTGTTGGTGGCAGGCATGCGAAATTCACGAATGCCAATTGTTTCCCGATTCTCGAGGAGATTCCCAGCGAAATGTCGCATTATGAGAGTCCGGAAAAGGGATGCGGGATGCCACTATAAAAGTCAATATCTGGGACAATAAATTGCGACTCCTTCGATACAGTTTCACTGCTCCGCTTTTGAGTTAGAGTTCGTGGCGAATCGTCGGCCATTTGAGTTTTCCTCCTTCGGTTTAGTTTTCCATTTCATTTCGTTTTATGCCCGGCTCGCCAAAAGTTGTCAACGGCCATAAACCAGGACCAAGGCCCCCTGCCCGGACTTTTCCCCCATCCGTGATTTCCATTAGCATAATGCCTGGATTCGCCGATCTGATGCGGACTTTTGATTTTCCTGGCTCACTCACCCTCTCCTCTCCCACTTTCGATTTGCCCCACAATTCCGTTTTATTTATTTTGCCGGCCAGCGAAATTACATTTTAAAAACTTTTCCCTCTCGTTTGTTTTATTTGTTTCGTTTCTGCGGAGTACAACAAATTTTTATGGCTAATGTATGCGCCTGGGAAATTGATTGGGGATTTTCCCCCAGAGACTCTTCTGCGCGACCTTGACTGCTGACGAGTTAATTGTTAATCGAGTGCCAATGCCATGTCAGTTGGCGACCTTGGACCAAAGCAGGGGATCCATTATTCCTCGGCGGATCCAAAACTGGTTCAAGAGCACAAATCGAGGGAGAAAGAGCTGCGAATTTCGAGGCTCTGGCCCAAAAATAGAATGGCCTCAGACATCTGGTTCGTATAAAAACCAAAGAAAAAATGGAATGGAAATGCAAATGGGATTGGATCGACGATCTCCCTATTTCATTTTCAGAAAGAATTCACGCACCACACAGTGAATCCTGGGATCAATGGCTCCCACGGACACCTGGTACAGTAGAGACTGCACGATGAAGGGCATACGTTCGCTGCGATCCATGTTGCACCAGCGCAGTTTCGTCTCGAATCTGATTTCGCGAATTCCCATTTTGGGGCCATTCTTGCGGCGATATCTTTGGTAGCATTGCCGGAAGTTGTCGAAGGGCGTCTCCTGGAGCTTCACTCCCGTATGGGCTTGCCAATGGTATTGCAGCTTTTCCGTGGACTTGAGACAGTCCCAGGTGGGTGCATGTGGATCTTGGCAAGTGGCCACCTCATACAGAGTCCTGGCACGAAGCTCCGTTCGGATTAGTTGCTCTGGCGTGGGTAGATTCTCGCTGCAGATACTTTTCAGTGTGAGGGAACTCTTATGTTCCGGCAACATATTGATGAAGATCTGGGACTCGAATTTCTTGAGATCTTCCTCTCTAACAGAATTACACAGCTCATCTTCATTTTTTACATTGGTTTCTCCAGTAGTTTCTCCCTCATCAGACTCACAGTTCGGTTCCATTTCGTCCTCCTCCTCCTCCTCCTCACACATGCCCAATATCAAATCCACTTGGCTAGGTCTTATATCCGAAAGACGAATCAAACGCGGCTCACATAACTCTTCGCCATCATAGGTTCTCAAAGGACCCGTATACTTGTGGCGAATTGTATGGCTAGGACGTACCACGAGGAATTTGTTATTCTTTTTTTGGCGTTTCTTTTCAGATGGAGCTGTGTCCACATTGGCACGGATTGAGTTTAGCAAACAATACAAATCGGCGGATAGGAATCTACACAAGAAGTCCATTATTCGGCAAGCGCAAATATATATAAAATTATAGTAACTGATTTTGGAATTTTAAGTACAAAATAAATTTTCTATTTTTCTATATGTTGTCAAATGAGAGTTGAGTCGTGGATAGGTTAATAAGTACTAAGTAAATTTGCATTTTAAAAGATAAATACTCCTTTTTTACATTACTATATTATATCCATTATAAATATAGTCTCTGAACGAATATATCTCTCTTAAATACATAACTTCAGATGCCGCAAATATTATGAAATCATCTCGATTTGGTTATATTTCTGCTCATTTTCCCCCTGTGATTGCGTTGTCAAAGGAATCCCAATTTCGCCCTGCTTAATTTACTGTTCATGAAAATATATGGCTCCGTATTATAAATGCGAAAATATACTCTCTCTCTCAATGGCTATTTCCACATAAAAGTCAGACGGGGGGCGGGGCTCAATATGACAGCGTGTGTTTTGCTATATTAAAAATGCTGCTGTTGCTGCAAAAAAAAAAAGGCTAGAAAAATAAGTAAACGATGGAAAAAAAGTATTCGTATAGAACGAAATAAAAAGAAGAACGTACGGATAGGAAAACATTTGGATTTCCACATTTATTCGCTTCTCTCCTCGTTTATTTATGCGGGGGAATCGCAATTGGAACATTCATATTCATTCTTCCGATTAAGCAGTTTTCATGGTCATCGCCAAACGTTCGCGCACAGTCGCCCGCCTCATCGCGAATCATGGCCGAGATAAAATAAAATAAGTGGCCTAAATAAAAGCTGAATGAAAGGCAAGCCCGCGAAAGGCCAAGAGAAATCTCTCACAGCCCTGCCGAATTGCTGCAATTATTGAAATTAATTTCATTTATTACATCATGAAAATATTTTCCCCTCAGCGCCGGCGAGCAAAATATTTTCGCCACACGCTGTCCTTTGCAATTAAGGATTGGACATTGACTTGTCTGCGGCGATCTGTGTGCGTAATTTGAAGTTAATAACGTTGAAATAAAGTCCGCATTCGATTTTGTATCGCCCCCATTTGCCGAACATTTGTCGAACATTTGCCAATTGTCCAGGCCAAAACAGGACCAGGAGGAGCACTGCAAGAAACTAAGCAGGAAACTTTATATCCTTTTAAAAATCTAATAATATTATATTAATATTAAATAAAATATTTAAGCATTTTATATTATATTTTAAATGAATTTAAGTCTTAGAAAACTAATATTTAAAGCGACGCAGTCTTGTAGGTTAATTTTCCAGTGCACAAAAAACCAAGAGCTGCGGGAGTTGTTTAGCCCTGTTTGTGTACCTATAAAGTCTGCACTTAATTGCTATGAATACGCCGATATTTGTTCAATATGTCATCAAATTTTTCGTAGAATTTATGATTCACATTTGGGATGAATGTGGCCGAAACTCGCGCTTTAATAATATTTTTTCTTTTATATATGAATACGCGATAAAGGAGTTCTGCAATTTCTGGAGAGGGTGCCACTCATCTCAGCATCACCAATGGGAATTCCCCTTTGGTGGAGATGAACTGACGATGAGCTGGCGGAATGGTTTACGACTACGTCTAGGTGAGATGGAGTGTCGTGCCGTGTTGCGGCTAATGGCGATGCGGCGGCCACAGCTCCCAGAACAATAAAATTCCCATTTAGAAGTCTCGCGCAAAGCTTTCGCACTCGCCAGGGGAAAAAAGTGTGGCAGCAGCAATTTTCCCTACTCTCGCTTACGTGGAAACAATTTTTATGGCATGTCAAAAACCTATTTTAATGCTTTTAATGAAAGCGAATTTTATTGCATTACTTTTCGATTTTACGGCCGCGTACCCTTAGGAATCCACAGGAATCGCAAGGCGCCGCCAGAGGTGAGGCGTAAAAATGCACTCAACTCAAAATGTTGACAAGATCGTAAAAGAAAAAGTTTCTTGTTTTCTGGGGAAACAAAACCAAAAACAGGTGACACAGCAAAAACAGAGAAGAAACCGCAACAAAAAATATACAAAAAAAAAAAACAGAGAAGAAAACTTGCTCTTAACAAAGGCCACTTAAACTGCCAATTGTGGTGAGCTTTTCTCCATGGCAAAAACAAGAGATTTTCCTTCTGGCATTTTTGCATAAATTCGAATCCCGCTGGCGACGCTTCGAATTTTCCCAAGCTGGCTGCTACCTTTGCCAAATTCATTTGACCAGAAACTTAAGTTATATTTTGGCTCTCGGCCAGGGGCCTCCGAAAGCGACATGTTTAGTGGCACGGCAGCGACAAAAGCTTTCAGCCATAAAGGATGCCGGCCGCAGGACGCAGAGCGCAGGCAAATGGGTCCTGCACACGTCGCCTGTCGGAGCACTCAATGTCAGGCAGCCGAGGGAGGGGGCAGAAATGCAGTTTCCAGTTCCAGTTCGGCGAAACAATGACATGAGTTTTGGACGCACTTTTGCCCTCCCCACCAACCATTCCCCCCTCCCCACGGGGACAATCCATATTGCATGCATTAAATATCTCATATACGGTCGAAGCAACTAAATGGATTCGGGGTCGGGTCGCCAGTATTGACAGGGTCAGTCATGCATTGTTGGCCGGCCAAAAAAAAAAAAATAATAAGAAAGGAAGAAGAAACGGTCGGAATGTCAACTGCAGGGACAGCTCACAACTTTTGGCCAGGCCCCATAGCGTCTGAAGAGGAGCACGATTGAGAAGGTCTAAAACAATGGAAGAGTCTTTTCCTATATTTTTAATGTGCAGCGAAAATTAAGCTAAGGAATTTCCTTAGGGAAAATAAATAAAGGGGTGTCACAGAAGTTCTCAAGATTTGAGTATCAAAGATTAGTAACATTAAGGTTTTTTTGTTAGCAAAACTTTGCGTCTTGTTAAGGTATTTATAAAAAATTCTTTACCTATTTTATTTTTCTGAAAGTTGAAATCAACTTTCTAAAGTTTTCATTTGCTCGACGCCTTTGTTAGATATGCAACATCATTAGCGAGGAGTTGTTGCACTTTAGGTTGCAGTCGATTAATCGATTACTATCTTATAGAGATGAGACAGAGACTCTATACACTCCATTAACATTACCGGAACCCAAAGATATTTTAAAATATTTCCTTTTTTCAAACCACCAAATCCCAGCTTTAAGGATCTACGTTTTTATTTTCCGTGCTTCCTGAAACTAATTCCGCGACTCTCTCGGGGTTGTTATTAAATATATAGTCAAATATAGTATCCCAATCGCAGCTAGATATCTATGGCCTCTTTGGCTGTGTGTGACGAATGCTCCTGCCACCGCCAAGTACTCGCCCCACCCCCTCATTAGCCGGGATTCGTTTCATAAAAAGCTATGGCAATGGCAGCCGCAAGTGACAAAGTTACAGCACACAAATTCGTTTCATTGGGCCATAAAAAATGGCGAAAAACAAAATGCAAATGAGAAAGCGAGATGCGAGGCCGCGAAAAAAAAGGTGGAACGCTTTTGCAAGTAATTCACGCCACCGGAGAGACAGACCCTTGACATTAGAGGACCTCCTCCATCCTTTCCAAGTCCTACCCCCCAACTTCGCATATAATTACAGTTATTTGTGTAGCTAATTAATTGCTAATCAATCATAGGACGAGAGCGAAACGGTCGCCGAGACGGACACAATAAAAAGGACGCGCCGTTGTTTGCCTGTCACTAGACCCAAAGGACATCTCAATCCCGGGGACTTCTAAGTATTCCCCCATCATCGAGGCGGGCCAACTTTTGTCCGGAGACAAAAGCCCGGCGAAAACAAAAGCTTAGCGAAAGATTGATCACAGCCAGCGGGCGAGCTGCACCTGTTTGCATACTCACGGTTATTAGCCAGGACACGCAGGATCCATGGGCCCGGGAAAGAGACGGTGAGCGGTGCCGGGGCATGCAAATGGCCAGCAGCCAAAGGGCACTTAGAGAAACTACATTAAAACAAGGTTGAATCTAGCGGAAAGGGTGTTTTACAACGGCTAAATAACAATTTGTAAATTGTGTTTAGATTTTATTAAAAGAAAATGATAATTATATTTAAAAGATTTATTTATTGAAATATATAATTATATTTTTGTAATATAAATAACAAATTACTTGTGTTTAATCATTTGTTATATTACTGAAGTCTTTCATTCACTTCTTTTAAGTGCTTAATTTCTTTAAACACATAAAAAAATTTATGTATTTTTGACCAGTCATCTTAATCTTATATAAACATATTTTTAAATATTTTTACACTTACCTGGGCCAGTAAAGTTATCCTGAGTGTATCCTTAGATACTTTGAGCGCAAAAGTGTCAATCCTGGCTCGCTTTTTTGCACCTTGCCGGGATATAGTCGAGTGCTTGGCTGAATCCTTCGCTCCCCCATGCTTTTGGCCCTCTTGTCACTGTCATTCAGAGCTGACGTCAGCGTGTCCTGCGTCCCCCTGTCCCCTGTCCGCCCGTTATCCTTTGGCCTAGCCTTCCTTCCCCTTAGCCTTTTAGTCTTCTCTTTTTTTGGCGCACATTTTATTTTACATAATTTGAACATTTAAGACGTGCCTGGGCATAGACAAGCGGCTTTAGTTTTAGTTTATGCAGCCCGACCCGGCCCGAGCTCTGCTCCTGTCCACCCGATCCTGGTTGCTCTCCTCTCATTTTATTATTAAAAGGCATTCGCATCCTTTACGGCCCAATGAGTTTTATGGGCCAGGCACTGCCCTCTCTGCCCTGTCGTCGTCTTGGCCTGTCAATCCCGGGTATGTCTTCATCTTTTATTTGGAAAATCAGGATGCGGGGCTGCGCGTTTAGTGTCCGCAATTCACATTTGTATTTGTCAAAACTTGCACGTTTGCCGTTTGCCGTTTTGCTGTTTACTGTTTGCTCTCTCGGCCTGCAGAAATTTTACAGTTAACCCAAATTGTCGGCAATTTGGCCAAGATGCCGTACCAAAGGCTCCTCAAACCAGAATTTGCCATTTGATGATCCTTTCAATTCAATTGTTCGACTGTGGAAGGAGCCGGTGTAAGTGATAGTAAAGAGCATTCATAACGCACTTGATGGCTATATACGTATGTGGATGTACACTGGGAAAGTGCTTTGGTAAATTGTTTTATGATATTTAAAAAACGCATGTAATAATTTTGTACTAAACATGTGAATAGCGTATAACAATTAATAATTAAAAAAGCTCTCCATTTATTCTCGCGACAGGTTCAGAGGTGATGTCACCACTTGCACTATTTTCCCTCCCCAGTCTAAGTTAAAAGGGTGTGGGATTTGACCCTCTGGCAGGACTCCATTGTCCTGGCTGATTGGTAATTCGATACAGTTGTTCGATGGCCTTTCGCTTTGTTGTATGCGAATCTTTGGAATCATTTGAAGCGCATCGAGCCAATCGAGGGAAAACTTCAACGCTTTCCCACTCGAGCATCCATCCCCTGTGCAATTTTCCAACCCTCGATGGCCGATTTTTGCCGGGGCTCGTGACTCGCGTCTCTCCTGTCTCCGGTTGGCACTAATTTTCCTGCTTGTCGCGCCGTGCGAATCGTATAAATAATTTCATTTTATTTTTGTTTTCATTCCATATCAATACTGTTTATGGACTAATGGATTTATGGCCGAGACGCACCCGATCATTGTTCGATTGTACATCGATATCATTTTTGTCATCGTCCGCGGCACGTGTGTTGTCGCCGTTTCCGCATACTAGGGCTCAGGAACAGGGGGATGCAGCCCTAATGTCCATGCAATTATAAATACGTAGTGTGGGAAAAAATGCCACTAGAATTCGAATTTCGCTAGCAGAGCTTGGTCTCTCTGTCGCAGAGAGATTTCCTGCGCCTTGGCGGCTTCTTATTATTATTCTTTCATTTTGGCAAATTGTTTTCGTTTTATTAAATTTCTTTTCACTTGAAAGTCCCTTTCGGTGGCGCTCGCCTTTTCGGTTCGGTTTGGTTTTTCGGCTATTATTATTATTTCTACGATTGGCCAAGAGAGAAAGGTTTCCGTTTCCCTTTTGGGCCAGCAGCACCAAACTCCTTTCGGCTTTTAATAAATGTCCAGCCAGCAGCTGAAGCCGCTCGTATTTCGTCTGCCAGCAGCTCAAGAAATATGCACAAATTAATTTTCTTTTATTCCGGCAAAGGCAAAATTTAAATCAACCAAGACGAGGGGGAGTGGGGGTTAAGGAATACGTCATGTCCACTGGAGGAAAAACAAGAAAAAGGGTTGCCTCCCCAACGTCCCGGTTGTTTTGGGGTCCAGGACTCGGGACCCAACTGCTGGGCAAAGTCAAGAACAGCAACGGGCAGGAGGGGCTCGGGGCATATCCTTACAAAGGATAGCGCCAGTCTGTTATGAATGCAAATTAAAAGTATACAAATCTAATAAGTTCCATTTAAGTTGCTTTAATTTCACTCTGCCTTTGCATTTGCATTCGAAAATTGTTGCTAATTGTTGAGCTTTTAGACAGCGAATTTTTAATGTAAAGTGCAGCTGAAGCGCATTCTGCCCAAGACTTTTTAATAATATCGCGAAAAGGCATTTCCCATTTTGCATTTTGAATTCCGATTCGCTGAATGCATTTGGCGCTCGCAAATTGAGAATTAATCAGGGTTGCATTTCAACTCGATAGTTTTTTTTAGCAACTCTGCCAAATTAGCATTTACATGTCTTGGCCAAGTTTTCGGTTGGTTCATTTCATTATTCGGCTAGCAGTCGAGCCATAAGGACTACTTTTTTAATTATATCCGTTCTTTATTTAATTTTTATTTGAAAAGTGAACTATTTTATTTTTTTTATTATTTTTTTAAAAAATTTTAACGGATTTTTTTTTTTGTTTTGGACACGTCGGTTTAGAATTGCATATATTTATTTTTCAGAAACTAATTTTAATAATGGATTAAAGATAACCATTTTCCTATTTAAAACATGAACTAAACATTTTATTTTAATTTTATTTGTGAATAATATTTAATTTTTTTGACACGTCGGTTTAGAATTGCATATATTTCTTTTTCAGAAACTCATTTTAATAATGGATCAAAGATAACCATTTTACTATTTGTAAAATCAACTAAACATTTTATTTTGGTTTTATCTGTGCATAATATATGATGTTTTTGACACGTCGGTTTAGAATTGCATATATTTGTTTTTCAGTAAACAATTTTAATAATGGATCATTTACTATTTAAAAAATATACAAATAAACTAAATCCGTTACTGGTCAGTAGGCCTATGCCAAACTAGCAAATTATATTGTCATAAAATCGAATAAAGTATTGGTCATATTTTTGCTGTTAAAATATGATTGTTATGGTTATAGTTGCGTAGTAGCACTTATCTTTCTGCTGTGTGAATAATCATCAAAGAAAATCATAAAAAATTATTTTACTATCGTTTCTTTATTATTTATTATTTGCTGTAATTTTTTTTTATATTAAAAAAAAAAGTATAGATGTTTTTGACCCATATGATGTACAGTGACCAAAAAAGAGTAAAAGGCATTACTTTAAATAAGTATTTGTCCAATTCTTGTTGTTTAAAGATGATTTTTTTTTTGGTTATAGTTTCATCGAACTGCTTTTATATTTCTTCGGTGTGAATAATCATCAAAGACAACCATTTTACTACTTTGTCCAGTCTCGCAATGACTAATGATCTTAAACTAATTATTTTGCTATCGTATCTTTAATATTTATTTTTATAGTTGCTTTAATTTTATTTAAATATTTTAAACAAACATATTTTTGACCCATACTTAGCTGGGCACTTGACAGTTGACCACCAGTAACGCCTTCTACTCTTTTTTGGTTACTTGATGTACAGTACTTACTTGATGTACAGTAACCAAAAAAGAGTAGAAGGCGTTACTGGTGGTCAACTGTCAAGTGCCCAGTTAAGTATCGGCAAGTTTGATCTTAACTAAGTAAATCATTTTGTCATAAACGGAACAAGGGACTGTTGTCTAATTTTTATTTTTCATTGCCCTACCTTTAATGAGATGCGCCCCCAAAGTATCCTTTGATTGACTAATAAAACAATACGTGAGCTGATTCCAGAAGGTGGCCACTCTGCTAGGACTAGGCCTAGGTAATTCTCGCCTCTCGTTTTTCTGCACCAAAGGTAATTCCCACCGAGAAGGGCGCTGGCCGTATGTGACGCACATATTTAAGCAACTCCTGGACGCCCTGGGGCATAGCGTTCTGGGTCCAAATCCGAATCCAGCATCCCAGATGTCACACGAGAATTGCGAGGACTGATGGTAATTGTGATGATGATGATTCCGATGGCCGTTGATGATGCCAAGGCGGAATAAACTTTGTAAAATGTTGCGACTGGCATAAACAAAGTGGTGCCCTCGGGCGATTGGGTGGTGGCGGCTTCGTTGGGTGGCTGCCACAGCCCCCCCTTAAAAGGTATTTCGCCCTCACTTCTGACCATATGCTGCCATGGCCCGGGGCTGTCGTAGGTGTAACTGCGTGCGCCATAAACTCGGGGTAATAGACTCTATACTTTGGCCATCCCAAAAAGGGACATACGGGGATACGGTGGCCACACCTTCAAGGAGCCGGCCACCACCTCAGGCCCTCGATTCTGCTGAAATGTGCACAAATTTTCATTGTCGGTCGACAGCCCAAAAAAGCAAATCTCCGTAGATGTCCGCACATTGTCGGGCCCCATTCTATCTCTAAAGCACGGAAAGAAAATTCAAGAAATTTTATTCAGAAAAATACATTTCGGCATTTTAGGCAAAGAAAATGAGACCATTACGGTTGGGCCAGTGTGACCTTTAATCTAAATCTAAATAAAAAAACTTTTTATAAATTTTGAACTTTGAAAATAAAGGATTTAACTGCAACATACACCAAAGATCTTTCAAGAAAACTTTAAATTTCGACAAAATATTCTTTAAAATCTATATTCTTTCTGTGTACGATGTGTGTGTCCTTTAGTTTTGTTCATTTCATAAATATGCGTTTTGTCCTTTTTTTTCCAAAGACAGGGTGAGGCAGCCTGCGGCTTTCATAACCGATGGAAGAAAACGGGGAAAGGAGCTGGGCTCACCTTTTTGGCTGTCCCTTGGTCCTTGTTTTGCCCATAAGCAGATTCATAATTTGATCCTGGGGTAAATACATTTTATTATGCTTTTATGTGCGAGCCATCTTGGAGTGTCCAACCTTGGGACAGGTTGGCCATGTCCGTGTCCTTTAAGTGCAAACTTATGAATTGGTCAGGGGACATGTGTGGCAGGATGGGTAGGTCTCGCTGGGGCTGTGGATATTGGGGTGGCTCTTTTGTTTGCCTTTAATATTTTGCCTATAAACATATTTTTATTTATTTAGGTCGAGCGCAAAACATACTAAAATACGGCCTTACCTACCACAGCTGCACTTGATGGCCCATACAGATCCGCTATATATAGAGTTTATATGGCAATACCCCCATATACTAGACTATATATTATATGGTACTCGAAGGTATAGCCAGCGGCAGCCAAGCAAATCACTTAACACTTTCACTTCAACGCTAAATTAATTAAAATTTACACTACTGCCGCGGCCAGAGCGCAAAAACAAATAAATTAAGTAGGCGTTAAAATAGTTCATATTTCATCTGGCCTCGCGCTCGCCTTTCGGCGGTTTTTCTTCTCTCGTTTCTGTGGAAAAGTCAAATCCCGGCAACGACGACGACTACGCCGACGACGTGGCAGGAGAGCCCTCGAGAACAATTGGCCAAGTGCTGACAGCCATCGCCAAGATACAGATACGCGGATAGTTTGTACCGTGCCGTAACACAATGTATCCACAAAGTCAAACTCCGGTCACGCCTCGCTTGGAGGCGAGTTCTGGGGAACCGAATTGCAGTGCATCTGGGCCCATGATTAATTCCCCGCAGACAGCGACAATGGACCAAATGAGGTAGACAAGCGGGTGCGACAATTAGCCAGAACAGGCCAACTAATTGGCCAGTAATGCAGAGGGCAGAGTGAACACCCCATCGCATAGAAAACGGGGAAACTAAATGCATTGTATCTGCGTTTAATTGTTATTTTTATAATTTCCAAATTGCATTTCAGCTTAGTCATAGAAATTAAATGCAAAAGTGTGACCAGCGTGTAATGCGCTAGCTGCAGTGTTGCCCTTATTTAGTGTGTTAGGTATAGTGTGTGGCCCTCTAATCAACTGATAGTTACATGTAAATTCAGATTACTTTAAAGGAAAAAACATTTCTAAACTGTTAAACTTAAAAAATGACAACAGTGGCTAGTTTCAATCAGCCCAAAGAACTAAAGTAGCAACAATTATGCAGAAAAGATTAGCTAATCGGCTTAAAAAAACACAAAAAATTCCATCAAATCCTCCTGAAAAAACATAAGAAATCCAAGACGATGGCATCACGTAGCCGCATCTCCGTATGATTTTGCACTTTTCGTTTTTATTTCACTCCTGGGAGCTTGTTAGCCCGGAAAACGTGAGAACGGAGAGCACAGAGATGAGCTAAGACGATCCGGGATGATGTGTGTTTGCATTTTAGATTGCAGCTCGTGTTGCGTAAGTCAATAAAAATTTCATATTTATTGACCATTAGCACCTAGGGCCCAGCTGAGTTAACCGAATGCCACAAGGCACATTCGCTGGGGAGCCACTGCCACAACCACAGTCACAGCCACCTCGAATGTCGAATGTCGACGAATGCGAACAATTCGCGTCGACATCTTGTCTGCATAATTGCAACACACATACTCGCCGGTTCGCTCTGGGAATAGATGCCAGACTATATAGTCTGTGTGCCGGGAGACTGACTGAGAAGCTGCGGACTAAAGACCGAAAGACTGACACTGACGCCAGCATGTCGGCCCGCCCCCCTGCCACTCCCACTCCGAGCTCCGCGGGCGTCAAACTCCCCGAGAAAGTGACACCTTTTGGGGACCCAACGCATACTTAGGTGGCGTCAACCTACTTCCTCAGGCAGTGCAGGTTCGACGCAAGAAAAAGCTAAGATCTATTATAAAGTAAAGTATCTCAGAGTTAGCGTCCTTTTCTGTTACAGGCAGCATCCACTGTACCGTACCCTATTCCCATTCCTTGATCGAAAATAGTTGCCAACACGGCCCACAAATTATTGTCACTATGCGGGCCTTGTCGCCATTGTCGCACACCTTTGTATTCTACATTTTTTCGCTTCTATTTTTTTTATTTTACCTAATTTTTTTGCATTTATATTGTATTCTGTGCCTGTGGCGCTTTCGACATTCAAGTGGCGCTGCGATAATGCCGATGTGATGTGAAGTGACGCCTCGAATCCGCCCGTGACTCGTGATTCGAGATGGGGATGCTGACAGTCACAATGATTGCAGAAAAAGCACAGAACAAAATAATGTCATTATTAGATAGATTAAAAACATTACAGATTAAATAAATATAATCACAAAATAACCTATAAGAATGCTTACAATATAAGAAACAGCATCAATCTTTCAGAAATCAAGTAAAAAATTCGTATTGCATAACATGAAAATTAAAGTAATATTTCGTATTATTTCTACACCATTTAAGAGGTAAAAAAAAATATAACAAATATTTTTTTCTTCTTTATTGAAAAAATTTATCCAACGGTTGCCTCTCTATAAAATGCTTTCAACAATTTGATGCTAAATTTATATATTTTCTTGGACCAATAATTTTCTTTAAACATTTATTTAAACATAGAAATTTATTCATTTTTTTCCCGTGCACAATGGCAGCCGCAACAATGCACCTTGCTGCAGAAAGGTGCAACCACTTAATGCCGCATTATTTGGCACATTTCAACGGGACGAAATCGGGGCGAGTTCTAGGTGCGAATTTTCCCCCAAGCGAACGACAATTTTCCCCGGCATTTCCCCGTTGGAGAGGAGAGTCGGAAACTCGGACACATTGCTCCCAAGGGGCGGGGCCAGTCTCGTTGGCGTCGCAGCGTCGGCGAATAAATGAAAAATCATTTCATTTCAATTCATTTTCACTTAAAAATACGCCGTACACTTTTCACGTACACAAATCGAGCGGGATCGTATACTACATATAGTACCATATATCGGATCGACTTGGGAGACTTGGGAGGCAGGCAATAAATTAAATTTTCTCTCGGCAGGCGAAAAAGCCAAACGTTGAAAGGCTGAAAAAAAACTACGCACATTTCCTGGGGAAAACGTGAAAATGCAGCCCTAATCGAAGGCGATTTTTCCTTCCCCTGATTTTCACCGTCTTGCAGCGGCATAAATGAAGCGCGCCGTGTGCCACACTTTTCCACCGAAACGTCGAATGTTGAACGTCGAACGCCGAAATGCGTTTCCAGTTTATTTTCAAAATGTTCAATTTCAATAATTTTTTAATGGCCCCAACGCACGCACGCACGTCTCGGGCGAACTGTATAAAGCACTATTCGTACCATATATATCCCTATATACCCATCCGATCCGATCCCATCCCATCTTATTCGAAGCCAACTGAATCGTTTGGCCAATTAGTCGAGATGTTTGCACAAATGCCAGACGCAGACGAGTGCCGGCGGCATATAAAATTTCAAGCTCATCGCGGCCGATGGGCGCCATTGCACAGATCATGATCCGAATGGGATAGATCCATCCAAAAGCACCGGGAAAAATGGGGAAATATTGCAGAATAATTAGAGCTGGGAGTGCTTTCTAAAGTTTTTAAAACAATGCGTCCTATTATTAGGAAGATTTATGGGTTTAAATTAAAAAATGTTAGAATTCCAGCAAATATGTAAAAATAAATTATAGCTGTGTGCCATAAGTTGAAGATTTACCACAAGTTCTAGGTAATTAAATATTATACCTATAGTAAATCAAATACATTTTATTCGATTTTATTTGATATTACATATTATTTTTACAATTCTTGGTTTTTTATCATATTTGTATGTCATATTCGAAATAGCACACAATTATTTACAATAACATTTTCAATTAAAATGGTATTTCAACTTCGAAATTACTCTATAAATTCCGCTAAAATGTCGTGTTCAGTGCAAATTTGCCGCTACGATCGGAATGCGCCTCCATTATTTGTTTGTAGACAAGCTTCAAAGGAGCGTCCCCGGTTTTTATACTCGTTGTTTTGATGCCTTTTTCCGCTTTTGCTTTGACATCTCAGAGCGACATAAACTACATTGGGGCAGAGAAAACACCTTTGTGCTGCTGACACCTATAAAAATGTCCGATCTTTATGATCTTGCGAGCCCCACCACGTAGAGAGAGAGGCACAGGGATACAATATTCAGGCAGGCATATGGCGGAGAGAGCGATATTATACGGGCGGGAGACCACGACTTCCACGAATTCCACGCCGGAAATTATGACCGGCGGACATACGGAGGTCGGACGGTCGGTCGGTCGGCCTTTTGAGGCGACAACAATGTTGCCAAACATTAAAATATGAAAATTCACTCAGAAAAGTAAACAACAACATCGCCGACTCGACTCGACTCGACTCACTCGTGTTCTCCATACGCAATCCTCCGCTCCCCCATTTCGACATAAAATCCCCAGAGACAAACCGAATCGCAGCCGTTGAAAATTGAAAAGCTGAAAAACGCGAAAAACAGAAAAGAAAAAATGTAGAAAAAACACAAATTGTATACTCGCAAGATCCGTTTGTCCAAGGCGGCAAAACGCTTTACGATCGATCGTTAAATAAATTGGCAAATAAATGTAAATGAGGCATGGTCAAAACAAAACTCCCCGCTTTCCGCCACAGCGATTGTATCCAGCTATTGGGCGGAACAATCCGCCGGACAGTCGGGCAGGTCAAAACAGAATTGGCTCGAACGACGCCGCGGAAATGTGAATTACTGAAAATTACTGAATTTGCATATCGTGCAAAGTGTGGCACTCGCATAAATCGCTCAATGGGTTTCTTTGAAGAATTTAGTCAGTCGCAGAGTTGATAGATCGGCAAGGACTCCAGATGGGGCCAAGGTAGTTACGGGATCTTATTTAGAATTGCAGGAATAGGTTAAGTTTCAACAGCAGAAAAAATACTTATTTAAAATGATCTACAATTATATTTTCCTCACTTCCAAAAAAATGAATCCTTGTAAAAAACCAAGGCACAATCGATTTGTAATTCAATTTGAATTTAAATATTTTGAATCCTAAGACACTCATCCCCAAAAACTGTTTGTAACTCTGCTATAACCCCAATCAAAAGTAAAAAAGAAAAATGTAGGACTAACGGATTTCCTTCTCAAATGTCCCATTCATCTCGGCAGCTGCTCATCGAAGTTTATCTGCGGCAGTAAATGGGAGGAGCCACTAAACGCATATAGTTGAATATTAATGAACACGATTTTTACTGGCACTTGGCCGCTTTTATCGTCCGCCGCAAGGAGGACAACACGGCTAAGTCCATGGCAGAAATCACTGCAGCAATTAAAGTGGATTTATGAAACCACCAATGACAGATACGCGTATGAAGAAGGATGAAGGAAGCGCGCATCCATATCGCCGGAGCCCGCCAATATTGTATTAAATTTTTTTGCCATCATAAAGATTATTATTTTATGGCCGGCACCCCCGCTTTTTCCAATAGATATAGCCCATATAGAGAGCCACGCGTCGCAGGCAGATTCAAATAAATTTTTAATGCACTCGTTCCGTTTTTGGTCCTGGCGTCGCACTTTTATTATTGATATTTACAGCACACTCGGAGTGGAGTGGAGTGTGTATATCGTATGCCATATATCGTCATGATGCATTATTCAAGAGGCGCTGACGTCAAGTCAAGGATTCGAGCCCTAACTGGCCCGCCCCGACCCATCGCACGCCTTGCAGTGTTTGGTAATTAATGAAGCCATAAAAACTAAACCCAATTAATTAAAAATGCACACACACTCAAGTTCTCGGGATCTCGGGGAAAATCGAACATCGAACGTCGAGCATCAGAATCGGGCCATGGAAATCGAGCGGTGCCAACTGTAAAATGTCTTTTACGACGCGATCTGCACTTGATGGCCATTACCCATTACCCATTACCCATTATCCCCTGCCCTGTCTGCTGCCAAGTATTTCCCAAGTAAAATGGCGTCGGCCATTGTAAAAGTTTTTATTACAAGACTCGTAAATGTCAAATGTAATTTAAGCAAACATGTGTGCGTGCGAGAGAGGGTCCTCGAATTAACAGTAACTTGATTGAGCCCTGACCACATTGCCCGGCCTCTATGTTACTCCAACTGCTCCTTCTCCTTCTTCCCCTCTACCTCCATGGGTTTTCCACTATTTTCCTTGGCCAAATGCAACATGTCCCGAGGCCAGCGAGGAAAACAACTCACTCGGCCCAATCAAAATATTTTTGCGGAGAGACAAAACTAGTCTGAAAGGTGCCAGAGCAGTTCCCATTGCACACGAAACAGTTGCCGGCTGTCAAAGACAAGAGGAAAATGCGGAAAATGCAAACTCAAGTGCAGCGGGTAAAGGCGAGAAAAATCAAGGAAAGAAAAAAAGTCAGGTTGCTGCAAAAGAAAATGTGTGGCAAATAAAACAGGAACTTGAATCTGAATATATCACATGCCAAACCATTTTATAAAATATATATCTAAGACCTTCAATACCTGATAGGTGAAATAAATATACATTTTGTAAAGAATAATACTAAAAGCAGGCGGAAAATAGCAAACAAATTCTTTAAATTATTTGAAATACTGAATAGTTGTGGCAATCTGTTTTTGGGAACAAGAAAAAGCACTTTAACTCAATACGTCAATGTAGACTGTCTACTTGGGTGACAAATTCCATGACAAAATATATATTATTCTAATATATAAAATATAAACCAGAGAATAAATTTCATAAGTAATTTCTTACGAATTTTGTATATGAGATATTTAGTTTCCAAATCATTATTCCTTCTTAACTAAAAAGTAAACAAGCGAATAGAAACCCCTCAAAATCCCACATTCTCACGCTGCGCTTCCCCCACTCCTGTTTATTTTGGGTCGTAAGCCTGCATATTTAAACATTAATTAAATTAAACTACTAACAACAAAATCATGTAAACAGTGCTCCCCTGGGGACACACATAAACACTCTCCTTTGGCAACGCACTCGTCGGACACCTTCCAAAAACACGGCTACGCAGGAAGGTCACGTGTCGCAGCCGCCCAAATTAAGCATCTCCCTCACTCTCCGGACGGACAGTCGCGTGCTGATGAGCAGAGAAAACCGTAAATCGTCACATCCCCCAACCCCTTTGGAAAATGCGCTGCAAAGCGGGATGAAAATTCGAAGTTTCGATACCCTTGGTAGAAAGATACTCAAGCTGGGATTAAAAGCGGAATTTGTTTAAATAAAAGGTAGGTGAAAAAGATCCTAGTACTTAGTTGCTTAAAATATCAAAAATATCTTATAATGATTTTACTATCTTGTCTTATTTCCTAAACAAACAGACAGTTGTTGTTATCGCTAACGTCAATTACCAATTCTTAGTATAAAATTATTTTATTTCTTGTATAATATCCTATTTAATTTTCCCAATATACCCCTTATTTTCATACCCCTTACATCATCAAGAAACACGGCATAAATTTCAAGAAACGAGTGGCATTCGGCATGTGACCTGACCCACCCATTTCTCGTTACCATTTCCCAGTGCCCATTTTCCCATTTCCCTGTGCCCAGCATGGCGTCTCTCCGGAGAGCTGTTGATTGCACGGCTCGATGACAACTATCAGGACTCTGACTCTCCGGTGGCAGCACCTGCCGCGGACTGGGAATGCAGACTTTGAATGCGAACCACAAAAAAGAGGGAGATTTCTGGGATCAACCCGCATCTATCAGTGCGTTTTCCTAATCAAAATCGGAAAAGAAACCCCAGAAAATGTGAAAATAATTTGAATAATTTTCTAAATATTTTCGCACGTGCTTTGCCACCCTTTTCTGCTCTATTCTGTGCCCGAGATGATAATGAGGCTCCTGAAAAATAACCACTTTCTGGCCAAGGATGGCCCAACTGTCGTCGCTATGACGGATATGCATTGACATAGCAAATTAATATTAATTTCTGACACACGCGCCAGTGACACTTTTCCGAGTTTCTGAGTTTCTGAGGCCGGCGAGGCCTGCAGAAAAAATAACACGAAATTATTTTCAAAACATTTATTTTGTCTGCGATTCCCGGCGCAAAGGGACAGGCCAATGATGATGTCTGGATGTCTGGGTCGGGGTCTGGGACTGGGTCTGGAGCTGGAAACGGGAATGAGAATGGGATCTGGGCCTAACTGGCATCCTGTGACAGGACAGGATATCAAGTGAAATGATGCTTGCGTCCGACGGAGCGGCTTGAGTAATTAGTTTGGATTTTGTGGCATTATAAAATCTCCTTTTTCGGGGGCTGCCGCTGTCGCTGCTGCGCGGCTGACGCACAAATATTTATTCAAGTGTTAAAGTGTCTGCCGCGCAAAAAGTGTTTTCTTTGAGCACTCACTCTCTCCGGCCTCGTTCCCTTGCCTTTTCCCACTTTTTATTCTTTATTCTTGATTTTTTAAACATTTTTTTTATTTGTTCGTTCATTTTATATTTAAAATTTTCATTGGCCCCGCGACAAAGGCCGTCAATCTTTGCCTTCTGTCTGCTGGCCGCCCCCCGGAAAAAAACCCCTAGCCGACTGCCAGTGTCGTGAAAAATTAGACACCTTATGAATTCAGAGCAAAGACTTTGCATCGAAAACTTTTCCCAGCGAGGGAAAACATCATTTTCATACACAATCAATCCTTGTAATTGGCCGTTACGCGTTTTCCTCTCTGCCTCTGCTTTTTTCTAGTTTTTCCCATGAAAAACGTAGCGCTAAATGAAACTGCAAGACGCGGAAAAAAATCTACAGAAAAAAAAAGTAGAAGGAAAAGGAAAAGAGCCGCCATTTTTTCCGCCGCCAAAAATCAAAGAGCAGTGCGCTGAGAAAAGCAAAACTCACGCACAGCAAAGGGAAAATGCCAGAGAAAAGTTTAATTTCACTAATCACAGCAGAGTAATTACGTGGAAAATGAATTTTTTGTACTTCCTTTCTGCCGCCAAGGAAGTTCAGCATCCCGGAAGCCGGGAAGAAGTCGAAGGAAAGGTACAGGAACGGAACTTCGAGGGCAAACAAATAACTGGCAATTTGTACGTTTTAATTTTTTTCGGTTTGTGTGTGCGCATTTTGGAAAAATTTTTCAATTTTACTTTGCTTATTAATCAAACGAGAGCTGACCAAAGTCGAAAGGTTTTCTCTGCAGGGTAAAAATAAATAATAAAAGGTCAGGGAACTCTAGAGCTTTGGATTGTTGAACTTCATCGAGGGGATGTACGGGTTTGTCTGGAGACAATGTAGGATTTGCAACGGAGAAAATTTTTACAACGCGACATTTTTATTCAAAAAACAAGAGCCTTCTTAAATCACAAAATACCTTCTTTAAATAATGTAAAAAAGCATTATTGCATCTTTAATTTGAAGAGTTTGTATCCTAGAGCCTTTAGTATCCTTAGAAAAAAAAGAAAAATCTTTAAATTGATTTTTTGTTTAAATTTCAAGACTTTGTTTCTAGTTATTAATCAACCAAAAGCTGTCATTATACGAACGCTTCTTGAAGCAGGGCCAAAGAAAAGGTCAGACAACTTGGAGCTGCGGATTGTTAGACACTTTCGAGTGATCCACAGAATTGGGGGAGGAGTCCAAGTCTACCCCGAGTGCGGCGGTGCTGGAAAAACACTTGTTAGTGCCACGTCTGCGGCACACATGGCTCTTCGGCGAGTTTCCCACATTTTCGTCACCCGCTTGGGACTTGGGGCTGCACATAAATCGTTTGGAAAACTAAACACGCAATTCGAGAGTCTAATAAAGTTGCGCAAACAAATGATGCGGTGGCCCCCGAGAACACCGAAGTGGAGCATCATCCACCGACTGCCTGGCTGGCTCCTCCTGCCCCCCAGAAATCCTCCCTAATGCAACGAGCCGATGCGGCAGAGACAGATACAGATACAGATACGGATATGGAATAGTGCCGCCCAGATACAGATACATTCTGTCACTTCCCCTTCAATAAGTAGACTGTTTCTGTTTTTTTTTTTTTTTTAATTGCACCGAGAGGCAAAGTGTTAAAGAGTTTATGTGCAACATTTACGGGGCAGGAGGGGCAAGCCATTTCCCAGACACACTCACACAATTATAAATGCAATAAAATACTTTTCAAGCGAAACTCATAAATTTCCAAAAGCGAACGAACGAATGAACGATCTCCGAGTGGCGACACCCAGCGGAAAAAGCAGAAGAGCCCGACTCCGCTTTGGAGTTTCGAAAGGGAATAGCCCTAGCTCTGGGGTTCCCCCTTATTCCCTGCCGTGAGAAAGACAGGAGGAGCCAGTGGAGCACCCCTTTTCGGAGCTTAGAGTCGAGAGTTAATCACACCAGATGTTAATGGGTTTTATGGAGCTGTTTACTAATACGCCAGAGCCGCTCAACTCTGGGAGCTCTGGAAGGTGACATCATCATCGTTGATGCACTGAGGAAAATCTAATTATTGCTTTAAGAATTCCAAGTCAATGTATTTATTGAAAAATTAGAGAAATCTGGAAAACGTAGAGTAATTTTAGCTTAGTCTTACACCCTAGCTTTTTAAATACGAAAAATATATACTGATACAAACAAAATAAAGTTGCGTAGTTGCTTTTAATATTAAAATCTCTAGCCATACTTAACTTGCACACAATATAATTATAATTATTTTTAGAAAAACTGCACTTCGAACCAATTTGTACGTACAAGTTTTAAAGGAACTCTTCAAGCTTATAATTTCTTGATGTGTATTAAAATGAGTTTAAGTTGTTTATTTGTTTTTAGCACTGTTGAATGATTTGTGTGAGGGACAAAAACAGAGAATGGCAATTTCAGTTTCGGCTGTCTCGGCAACCGTATCCGTATCCCTACTCGTATCTTTATCTGCATCTGTGGCAGCCGTGATCTGTGATGATAATTATCCATTGAATCGCAACTAATCTCCCGGGAAAGCCGGAGCGTCTGAGTGTAAGTAGTGCAATCAATTACCGGCCACAATTGCCGGCGTTGCACATGCCGCACCAACATCTCTCCCTGCCCAGGGCCCATCCACATGATGATGAGTACCCAAAAATAAAACCCAGCAGCAGCAGCAGCAGCAGCTGAGGAGGAGCGGAACCACTCCTCCGTCCAGTTGAATGTGGTTCGCCCTGCCTTTGCGCACATGGAAAATAAATTGCCAAACAAATATCAACATGACAAATTGATAAATTCATGTTATTATTCCACTGATGGTGCTCTCGGCTGTGTGTCTTGAATTTAGTTTTTAGTTTCTATTCACACATTAACCAAATGAAAATTCGGTGTTGACGCATTTGTTTTACTTCACCCACTCTCTCTCTCTCTGTGCCCCGGAAAAAGGCGACAAATGAGCCGGGCGGCCGGCAGCTGACACCGAAGAATAAAGGAACGACAAGTACCATGGGCCTAGGAGCTGCAGAGAAATGGAAATGGAGACATTGAGCACGTTGCGGCATTTGTCAACGATTTCCATATGGCGGGGCAGCAGCACATCTCTTCTATCGGAATTTTAATGATGCGCGAAATGTTAATTTTTCATCTTGATCGCTACCTATTCCGCTCCGTGTCCGCTCCGAGTTCCGTCAGTTTCATTCCCAGCCACTTAATGAGCCGGCAGCTGAGTCATCCGCGCTGGCTTTCAATTAACGTTGATCACCTCAATTGAGGCACGTCGCCGCAGCAGGCACTGAGAGAAAATAACTTAATTTGGGTTTCCTTTGAGCAGAAATTTGTAATAAATTGAACTTAGCTGTTCTCTCACAGGAGAAAGGTAGAAGGAAAGCAAAGCCTTTTAGGCATGGATAAACATAAATGCGTTAAGATACTCTGCTCTTCATTTTTTTAACTTTTAAAGCCATCTTAGTAAAAGCATTTACGTAAATAAAATGTACATAAAATATAGCTTTATTGTTCTTAAAATTTTTCACCAATTTCCATATTATTTCCTAATGAATATTCAATTTTTTCGTCCTGTGTACGCTAGTCCCCTTTATATTGGCCAATTAAGGAATATATCGCTCCTCATCCTCCTCGAACTTCATCGGCAGTTGGCCCAAGATGTGGGCGCATTCCGCAATTCCCATTCCTCCTGTGCAGGGTGCATCGGGGCCTGAGACTTGGCCATATATACTCGGTAATTCCTGCTAATTGAACCGAATGGCTAGAGGAGATATTAAGTTACACCCCGAGGCGATGTCGGCGACGTGAGGTGAGGTGCCATGAGGGAGAACTTTACGAACCAGCAGCTTTCGAGGGTCGCGTGTTTAATAATAGTTTCTTTGGAATATGTTTATGGTAAGCCGTGGTCTAATTAAAATCAATTGCCTTAATTGAAAGTCCAACAGAGCCAGCTCCGCCCTTTGTCTACGTTTCTGTAGCTGCCTCTCATTCAGTTTGCTTTTTTTCTCCTCCCATATCGACACATGAAGGTAGCAATTTGATCGCCGGCATTATTTATGGGCCCGCCGAAAGTTCCTCGGAGCGTGGCGGAGGAGGAGAGGCTCCATAAATCAGCATCACTAGGAGTATCAATTTGGCATAAATCTACAATTGGCCGATACAAAGAACTATAAATGGCGTGCATGTTAATTTTTCAAAATGCCGCGACAGTTTGCTGCTGGTAATTGCGAACTTGGCAAGTGCCATATATTATTTTATTTTGGCCAAAACACTTGATATATGGCCCGGGGCCCATGATAAATCTCGGGCGATATAGTTGCTCTGTTCTATTCTCTGTGTGGGCTTCTTCTGGTCTTGGCCAGCATGTCGCCAGCCTTGGAGCATTGTATGATTACTTGTTAGCCTTATCTTGGCCCAAACAATTCATACAGAAAAATGTAACCCTGGCAATGCAATTTTGTTTTATTTTGGCCTGCAAGCCTTTCTGGAGATTCTCGATGACTTCTCTGCCAATTGTCTTGCATCGTAAATTATGTAAATTGTTTTGAGAATACACTCCGTTGGCAGTTTAATTAGCTTGCCATAATTCTGGCAGAGTGGGTGGCATTTGTCATTTCTTGTTGTTTGAAATAGTTCAAAGGATTTATTGAATAAACGCGAAAGGAAATCAAGCCGAATTTTGAATATCCTTGTAGCTACGATAGGCCATAACTAAGCCAAAATGCATTCATTTCAATTCGGAAATCGTTACTGAGCTAATTTTTTCTAGGTTATCAAATCTGCTTTTTAAACTTTAAAAATTAAGAAATTAAAATATTTGTGAAATTTTGACAATTTTTATAATGTAACCCCTTATAAAATTTTGGTAATTTTGGAAAAAAAATATTTCCTCCGGACACAACAAGATGAAGTCTACTGTTGATGATTATATATGGTTTATAGGGACGGAAATGACTCCTTTACTCTTGACTAAAATTATAATACCCTGAAATGGTAAAATAAAGGTGTTAAGAATTAAAATAATTGATTTCTTAATCATCAGTTTGCTCTATTTTAAATCCTTATATATTTTTTTATAGTTTTAAGATAGACCTTTATTTAAAACTTCCTGATTTCTTTAAATTAATTTCTGCCAATAAATCGCCCTTAAATATTTAAACTTTGCAAATTCCCAACATAACAAATAAACACAACCTTCATATTTTAGCAGACCCATAAAGCCATAGTTTATACGTATTTGCTTAATATTTCATCGCGAACTTCAACCTCAATTATGAAAATGAACGGGAAGCGCGACCGTATCTCCTCCCTTAAATATAAACTCCACCACCCCGTGTAGGCTGTTTTTGTAGAAACAAAAAAAAAAAAGACGGCAAACATACCTCAACTCGGGCATTTTAAAATGGTTCAACGCACTTACTGGTTTGAGCGACGAGAATGTGCACATAACACTAAATGGGTTCACTTTCCGCTACCCGCAGTACCATCCATATGTGGAGAATGTATGGCAGCAGGGGGAAAAAAAAGAAAACAAATTTCAATTTAGCTTAAAGATTTTGCACATAAAATTTGTAACACTCAATTAGTTTAAACGACAACGAAAAATGTTGCCAGACCGAGTCATAACAACAATAGAGCTATATGTACATATGTAGCTACCCTTCGCCCGCTCCTTGGACTCTTTTTCCAGGAGGTCCTGAGCAGCAAATCGCATAAATGCGGCGACGTATGAATTTCGCTTAATATGATTAGTGAGCGGACTCCGTATCCACACCCCCTGGGTACACCCTTAATATGTGAGGTACATACAACACAAGTGCACTAATGGAGTAACCCTCATAAGTATATTGGCCCATAAAGATATTTACGCTGCATACTTGCGGGAGCCGTGGCATAAATCAAGCCAAGCACGTCATTATGATGAGCTTGGAATAGGAAAAAGGCAATGTTTGAGGAATTTGAAGAAATATATATAAGAAAAAATGAGGTATTTTATAAGGTAAACTGGAAGGAAATATGCATAATCTTCTAATACTTGATCTAGAGACCAACATTTAAAGCAAAGAAATTTGTAAAAATCGAGAGTAATTTCAAATAGAAATTTTCTTACTTCTAATTAAATTATATTTACAAATGTCTCTTTATTTTATGTTTATTTAGAAAACTAAAGAAAAAATTTAAACATTCTCTTAGCCTTAAGTTTTGATTGTAAGTCTAAGTTTATTTTTCTAGTATACTTTTATAGGTTAATATTGCATTAAAATAAATCATTTTTCCATAATTCCCTCTTCAAATTCCCCAATTTAAAATATCCCTAAAATCCCAAAATTTTCCCAGAGTGTATACAAGGTGGTGGAGGTTGAACAACATCCTTCAAATCAATTTAATTTCGCTAATGTTGTGTAATGCCGAAACCGTTTACGCTTCTATGCCGCTCAAGTGGGATTCCCCGATTAGAAACAAATGCTCTATTCGAGGCTGCTTACTAGAGGAACAGAAAAAAAATTAACACAGAAAAGAGGGCAATGATGATGGTGCAACCACCCAATCCCTTACACTCCCCCACTCACACACAGAAATCCCAGCTGGTCGAGGTGGGTCAGTCAGTCAATCACCAGGACCAAATCTTTATTAATTCTGATCGATGAGCTGAGCTCCGCAGTTGCAACAATCAAATGATTGAGCGCTTACAACAAAAGCTCTGGATCCCTGGAGGAGGAATGGGACCCTTAGCTCATACAAATTCGACAGCTGAAAGCATTTCCGCTTCCGTTTACTTGTCCCTCTGTTTGTCCATACATCTTTCAGGGGTTTTTGTCTTTGGCTCTGTGGATACGTACCCCTTCTCGTACCCCGAGATCCAAGCATATTCCACCTCTGCCATGTAGCCAGTGTCCATCGATGGCGCAATGAAGCGCGTTTATTTGCTGCTCGTAATTTATTTACTGCCCAACTCCGTGCACTTCGATTCCATTCGGTTGGAACCAATCGAACGTCTCTCCTCTGTGTGACCCATCTCCACTGCAACTTGTTAGTTAAATATTGCCAGAAGCTGCAACTCTTCTAGCTAGTGCACTGGGAGAAAATCTTTTTTAGAGAAAAGTAGTACTCGGTAAACAATTTACCATAAATCGAATATAATTTTTGTGAATGTAAATTATGTGTTTGAAAGGTTTTAAGATGACATTCCCTTCATTTAAGGTACTTATTATCAAAAATAAAAATTGTTTTGCTATAATTTTATTTTCAATTAAACAATAAAAATTGAAAATATTAAAAATACTTTCTTTCATTCACAAATAATTTTTTTTTATACATTTAATAGTTTAATTTCATTATATATTTAGAATAAGTATGTATTAATTGCTTTGTTTTTTCACTAATTCCTATTTAATATTTATGCTATTTTTAAATTCATTAAGGTTTTTTATTTGTCTGCACTCTATGTTAGTAATAAATTTACAGCTATTCAATATAATTTAAATAATTTTGTTAGCTTAAGAAATAAAATTTCTCTGAAATAAACTAGTTAAAAACCATTTTCTCTCTAGATATACAAATTCTTGTATTTTCCTAACAATTTATATTAAAATTACACTTTTTCAAGATCAATCAATTATTTTTCTGTCTGTACTCCCTGTGAGTGATAAATTAATCGCTACATCAGTTTTTAATTCCGTGTTGCTGGCGATTTATCTTGGGCCCCCAGTGGGGCAAGGTTTTCCAGAGAGAGAAGAATAAACCGAATGCAGGCCAGGATTGGATTCAACCCACTCGCAATGGCTGTGGCCAAAACACAACCTTTACTCCTTCCCCTGGGCCAGGCACTGTTTAAAATGATGTATGGCACAAATTTTGACAAATGTACAAAAATGAGTCATGAGTTCGCGGGGCAAACACAAGGCATTTGGTGATGTACATGTTGCTGATGCTGCTGCTCTCACTGTTGCTTGGCTGCACTATTTACTGTTGACTTTTTCATGTACTGGCTGCTATCCATAAAACAAACACAAACTGGCGGCGAAGATGGCGCTGCTGCTGCTTACACATGTTTTTGCAAAAATATACTAAAGCAGAAAGGGGTTGAAGGGGGCAAGGCAGGCGGCAAACAGGCGCCATAATTAATCATTTATGGTTTACCTTAACTCGGAGAGAAGTCTCGCGCACAGCAGACGTTACGCAAAGTTTGAGTCTGAGTTTTAATTTTGCAACTTTGTATTATAATTTCCCAGATTTTAAGAAATAAATGAAGCTGATTTTAATATCTTTTTCCAGAAATTAATTATGTAACTAAGGGATCTTTTTTCTTTAACCTAAAAAAAAGGAAACCCATCTGAGCAACCTCTGAAAACCTTTAGCGAAAAGCAAAACCCATCTAGTTAAATTGCGTCTAGTGTCAGTTGGCTGTCAAGAGACGACTGGGTACCCTGTGTTTTTAATGCCAGTCTCACGTCTCGTGTAGACTTATCAACAGCGTCTGGAATAACAAGTTCCGGACTTTTCGTTCAGCGTGTTCAGTGGTATTCTGTGTGTGTGTCGCTTGAAGACTTCAGAGGTACGACGAGTAGATTGGGATAAGGGCAGAAGGACTATGGCCAATCGCTCCAGCCAGCAAGACCGCGAGTTCAACAATGATGGCGAACACATGAGTCGCGACTTTAATCGAAATAGCAATCGGGACAATAATCGGGACAATAATCGTGACAACAATCGGGACAACAATCGTGGCAGCTTCCGGGACTTTCGTAATCGGGACCGAAATCGCGATCAACAGCGCCAGGTGCCCACGGAACCGCCCTTCAACGCCTATGTGGGCAACCTACCCAAGGGCCTCGTCCAGGGCGATGTGATGAAGATCTTCTCCGACTTTGAGGTGAAGAACGTGCGCCTTATCAAGGATCGCGAGACGGACGAGTTCAAGGGCTATGGCTACGTGGAGTTCGAAACGTTGACACAGCTCAAGAGGGCCCTCTCCTGCAACGGTCGCATCAAGTTGGATAACTTTTCGGCTCCGCTTCGCATCGATATAGCGGATCATCGCCGCACGCTTCCCGGTTCCGGAGGAGGCGGACCTGGTTCATCCCAAAACATAGGCGGCAGAGGAGGCGGAGGGACCTACCAACAGCGACGCAATTATCGGCGGGATGACAGCGTTGGATCCCAACAATTTGGCCGGCGCAGCGACAGCAACCATCAAATGTCCCACTGCAGTCCGACTCAGAGCTCCTTGTCCTTTGGCAGCACCCGTGACATTCGTGGCGGCAGCTATAACAATCGTGGTGGAGGCGGTGGCAACCGTTACCAGGGCGGCAACCCGCGCATGCGCAACGACAGCTCCAGTTTCGATGATCAGTCGTCCGGCGGATTCCAGCGCAGCCGCAACTTCAATTTTAATCGGTAAGAAAAACGTGAACGTGGTTTACCAACTTTAAAAACAAAATTCTACTATTCTACTATTTAACCTATTTTGTTTTCAATATAAATATATATTTTGAGCTTAAGAGTAGAAATATATTATTTCTAATTTTATTTCCCAGCTCCTTCCAGAACAACAACAACCAAGATGGCGGCGGCGTACACCGGCAGCGCAATTACAACGGCGGCGGAAATACGGAAAATGGGAATGGAAACTACAACAACTTTGTGCAGAACCGCAACCGCGATCGCCGCGGTCACTATAATCCGAATAATGCCGGCAGTTCTGGCTATCGCAGCAACGGGAGACAAGATTCGGGACCCGGATCTGGATCGTCGACAGGACCAGCTTCAAGCAATCCTTTCGGCGCCTTGGACGAAGATGATCGTCCAAAACTGGTACTAAAGCCCCGAACCGTCACTGCTCCGATCAATGCGCTGGCCGAGACCAAGCAGGCGGCCTTGATCTTTGGCAAGGCCAAGCCGAGAGAGGACAATGCCAGTCCTATGTCTTCGCCACGTGAAAACGAGAATGTCGCCGGTTGCTCTGGAGGTATGGCTGGTTCTTCCTTCAGGGGAACAAATTCCCATGCCATGGATAGCAGCGACTAAATCCCATTCGAATAAGAAGAATCACGGACAGCTGATATTTTCATGAATTTTAATTAATTTGCAATTTACCGTGGATTTTTCAGAATTTATACAAATTAAGCATTTGTAGGTACCGAATCATGTCCAAATCTGTATTTGTGCTAGGTCAGGTACACTTCATATTGATGCTAGCTTGCAAAAATTCTAAATTTTGTAACTTGGTTAGACCCCATTGAGCCCCATTTTCGATTCCAAATGCGCATCATTTCCTTGTAAATCTTTAATAATAATAATGCAAACAAAGAAACTCTTCAATTATATTAAGGAAGCTAATACTGTGTATTGCTGGGCTGCATTACAATTTGCCTAAGCTGGGATGAGGATTATGAAATCATTTTTTAAGGGGCATATTTTTGATATTTTGCTTTCACTTAAGAATGGGTTCCACCTTTTATATTATTAAACAGATTTTAAGCAGGCCTAGGTCTTAATTTTTAATAATCTTAAAGCTAATTGGAATTATTAATTTCCCTTTAGTAACGAGCTCCTGACAAACAGAAAGGTAATTTACCTAATTAGATAGATATCGGCCTACAGTGATAACCATAAAAATTCACTGCCTCACTCCAGAACTAAACATTCCGCTTTAGAGTAGCCATAAATCGCAAAAGTTAATGCTCGGGGACAAAGTCGGGGCAGGACAATACCACTCACTCACCTCCGGCAATAAGGACACTCGCGGACACTGGCAGCGGCATTAACTAGTCAGCTCGAACTAATTGAATTGAACGAGAGATTAAAGAATTTTACGCCGAAATGAAGACGTTGGCAGTGAAGCGAGGCGGAAGCGGAATAGAGTGTCCGGAGTCCCGAGCCCGGACACTTGTCCGGGTATTTATGGGCCAAGATTTACGAGCCACAACAAGAAGTCGCGGCGGCCACTTTCAGCCGCTCGGTCAGCCTGGCATCCTGGCATCCTCGAATCGAGCACCGCACATCCTGGCTTGTACAGGCAAATTGGCTTAATTTCTTTTTAATTTGCTGCCGGGCTTTCCCTGTCCCTTCTCAGGAGCGCTCGTCGCGAAGCTCTCGAAATTCAATTTGAAAAAGTGGCCGGGTCACCGGAGAATGGAAAAATACGGCCAAGAGGTGAACAGCCACGCCTGTTTCCATTTAAATTTCTTAGCCGATGATATAGGGGAACCCCCGCCCAAAAAGCCAATTTACGCACGAACATTTTTTCAATTTACGCGACTGAAACCGCAGGGAAACCGGCGACCCCCTCTAATTTTCCCATTTCCTCCCGCCCTTCTCGAGCTGCACTTTATAGAAATCCCGCGGAAAATTCACGGCATTAAAGGACTTTTCTTTTCTTTCGCTTCACTTTTCTTTATTTTTTTTCTGTTGCTTCCATTTCTTTATTTCTTTTGAAGTTCGCCCACTGGCCGCGAGTTTTATTTGCCTTTTTCCGTGCGGCCGCCCGGGTTTTCCCGGTCTTTTTGCGCCGGACTTTTCCCGTTAATGTGTCACACGCACTTTATAAGCAATTGTTGTTCGGAGGGAGGCAAATGTGGATGGCGATGGTGATGGCGTCTGGAAAAGTTGACGACGCCGTCGACGCCCATGGCGCAATTATTATGATTATTAGGTACAGCTGCACTTGCCCAGCATCGGGTGAGGGGGCAGATCCTCCCAGAGGGCGGCTGCCACTTATAAACAAAAAAAATTGTAATTTACCTTGGAGTTAAGGAACACAGCAAAAAAATAGAGGTAAATCTAGAAATTCGGGGTATTTTTTGTATACGATTAAAGACTAATGCGATTTTAAAAACCATCTTTATAAATTTTTACAGAGTTTTCTACAAAGAATATTATTATTAAATATGTTTCTATTTAAAAAATAAAAAGTAAAATCATGTTTTAGCTAACAAAACATTAATAAATAGAGGCAAGCGAATATTTTTAATAAAAAACAATGAGAACTAATTCGTTTTTCTACTGATTCATATTTTATTCAAAGTTTACATATTTTTCTTGTATAAATATTGTATATCTGTGTTCAATTTAATTTCCTGAGCTCCAAAGTATTTCTCTCAGTGCCTGAGAAACTTTGGGCTCTGCTTTTGTTGTTGTTGTTCATTAGGGTGGACCTCGACCGCCATCCGCCTTGGCCTGCTCTGGACGCTGTGCATCGCCTTGGGGGTCACGCGTTAATAATCGCGCTGAATGACTTCATAATGAAAATATTAAAGGTGTTTGTTGGCATTGTTGTTGTTGTTAGCCGACGGCCAGGATCAGGATACATATACATACTTATATACGGAACGCCCGCAGGACTTGCTAGCACAAAAGGCGCAAAGTTTATGTTTATGTCATGCGCTCAAATAAGGCCAAAAGGGTGTGAGGGTGTCTTTCTCGGTATATAATTTAATAATAATGCTCCCTTTTTTTTCATTAAATATAAGTGCAACAGGGGTGAGGAGAAGGAGAAGGAGTCAGGTTAAGTGGCAGGTTGAAGAGAGCCAAGAGACGTGAAAAAATAAAAGGTTAGAAAGTGAATTGGGCACTCGGGGAGATTCCTGAGAAAGGTGTTAACGCTTAATGGCAAGTTTTTTGCTATAGAAATTTAAAAAAGTAAAGAAAAGTTTATAAAATATTTAGAAACAGGTTCAGTTTATTTCTATCCCTTGAATCTGTGCTACTGTAAACTTTGTTGCAGAAAAAAAATCATTTAAATTCATAAAATAGCAGCATGTAAAGTTTCCCACCAAGATAAAAACTTAGTTTTCAATCAAATGCGATATAATTTCGATTTAAAAATAAGCTTTGACTATCACCCACTTAAATTCTTACTCAAGAACTATTTTAAATTCAAAAACCCAACTAAGAAACCTTCAGTTTAAAAGCAATCCCACTTTGGCCAATAGTCAATATTTGGGATATCAGCAATCAAATCATGTTTGCGCTTTCAACGAACGACCCCCAAAGAAACAATTAATGCTGGCCACGACATGGGGACACAGGACACAGGACATTGGACTTCAGGAGCAGAGAGCAACCCGAGGGCCAAAAGTAATATTTTAAATGTAGTTCGGGCTAATTGTCATGCCATCGACGGCGTCTTATCGGGCCGGCAGCAAAACAATTTGGCCAAAATTTATGCAATACAAACGAGCTGGGGAGGAAACGAGGGCCCAAGGGGCAAAGGACTTGGGACAGGATGCCGAGATACAGAGATAAGCTGGGACATATTAAGTCAAAAATGCTGCCTGCCATTAAAATGCTAGCATTTGCAAGTTTATCTGCGACTCTGAGCTGTATCGACAGGACACTGGACACTGGAAACAACAGGACACTGGACACGCCGAAAAGTAAGCAAGGAGGTGAGCGGAAATCTAACGAACGGAACAGTGGAGTCCATTAAAAAGGACTAAATGGCAATTAAGCATTTGGGCAAGGAGTCACAGGCTGGGGCAATTAAGCCTCTCCCCCCTGCTTTTCGCCCAAGGACACTGGGCAATTAAGCCGGACCAAAGTTGGCAGGCCCAATCCCTCGGCACTCCACCACCAGAACCAGGACCAGAGCCAGGACCAGGACCTCTTATCCTTTTCACCTATCTCTGTCTGAGAGTTGGAGGAAAACTTAAATGAGTTTCCGAGGGGAGCAATTTGAATGAAGCCGACGCCGTGGCTGCAACTTTGATTGGCTGGCCGCTTGACTGCGCAGGAGATTTATCTCGGAGGCCCCGATTGCACATAAATCCCGAGGAGGTTCCTGCGCTCCTATGCTCCTATAGAATACCTAAACCGAGTCCGAGGGACCTAGCCATAAAAATATTTGAAATACCCAAAACATGCACATGTGGAGGAAGAATGGAAGGTGGAGGCGGGGCGAAATCTTCGACATGCTCGTTTAAAATAATTTATTGCACTGACTTGACACCCATTGCAATCCGACGACCGCCACCGGCCTCCAAGTATTCCGAAAGGCAACAAGATAAATTGCGCAAATAGAAAAATGCTCTAATTAAAATTATGCACAAATATTCTGGATTTCCTTACGCTGCCATCCATCCGTCGATGGGGGTGCCAATTAAAATTGATTGGAAATTCCGAAAGGGAATTCCTGGCATTCCTTCGGCACGTGGGCGACTTTCTATTTCTATATCTGAGCAGCACCAACAGCAGCAGCTGTCCTTAGTATTCCTTATCCTTTCGCTCGGAATTAGCATGCTGCAGGCTGCTTTTGAAGTACCCGAGATAGGACAACTACACATCCTGACCATTCCGCTCGACTAACTCCCAAAATGTTCCAATAAAAAAAGGGGTGGGAGAGAGGAGAAATCTCAATTAACACTCTAGTACGAGAAATGCAGGCAGATGGCTAAATGTATGCATTTAAGGGGCATCCCGGCCCACGCTAATGTAGCAAATAAAACGGTCACCTTAATGGATTCCTGTTACGCGGTCTGGCTCCGAATTGGACAGAAGGTGGCGGCGAACAGGACTCAGACTCCGTGCTGCGCCGCCGATTGTCCTTGAATCGCCGTCGTTTGCCACTTAATCCAATAGCGCACATGTCGAGTCCTAACAAAAGGACCTTCGCCCATCCATCCCTCGTCCACCTTAAGCGGCTTTCACCTTGACGTTGCCACCACCAACATGGGCAACAAAATCAACACCACCGCGGATCCAGAGGCAACTTTTGGCCTCGGCTTGATTTTCGCACTAGCCTCCACTGGAAAATATATTTTAAAGGATGTATTTAAACTAACTTAATATTATTTTATTGTATTTTAAAAGAAATGAATATTAGATTTGATTTGATGTCGTACTTGATATATTGGTAGTTTTAAACATACTCATCTGCTAATTTAGTGGGTGCTTCTACAATTCTTAACTTCAAATTCAATAATACACTCAAAAACTATTTTGAAATTAATTTAAAAACATTCCCTATTAATTTCTTCCAAGTGTAATTTCCGAATATACGAAATCCAAGCGCTAATAGGACGATTCCGGAGTCCTCAGGGTTGTACGGGACCAACAACTGTTGTGAAAAACGGAACGTGTAGTTCGCTGCCTTCCAGGACTTATCACACACACGCACGACCGCACCATTGCACCACCCAAACGGGGGACCACTGTATAATGAACCCATGGACCACTGTACCACCTTCGGGTGATTTCTGGGTGACGCATTACGATGATGTATTAGCAGTGGAATTAAAATTAAAAGCGCTCAGCAAGCGATCAGGTTGCCGTTGCCCCTTTAATGAAGTCTTTGTTACAGCATAAAGTGTACAGTGTACAGGGTACAGAGTATAGTGCCTAATTAATCCCCCAGAAGAGAGAGAACTTGGGCAACATCTGGGCTCTGTTCTGTGACTGACATTAACTAAAGACCGCCGCCACTTGAGAAGCAAAATTCGAAATACGGAATACACATTCAGCCGAATTTCAAATTGGGACTGACAAGCGCGAACGGAGGAGAATACGAAAAACACATTTTGGGCACCCCCAAAATGAAAGATCATTCAGCTGTCAGAATCATTAAGAAATGTGAAATCGTTTAAATATGCTACCGCCAGACGTTTTCTCAGAGGTTCCATAATTTTTCTTCGGCCCCTTAAACCGAGCTTTTTTTTGTCCAGCTCAAAAAGAGGGAGTTGAAAATGGGTTGATGGTGGAATGGGTAAGGCGCCGAATTAAAACACATGGAGTTTCGGTTTCCAAGTGAGTCTGACACATGGAAAGTATAGACTTCACATAACACTCATCATATAGGATACTTCAAAAAGTATTTAAAGAGGTATTAAACTTTAAAAATAATAACAAATCATGCACAAAAAAATAGTAATACAGCTTGTTATTATTATATATAGAAACTTACTACTATTTAAACTCAACTAAGGTCACCTTTTTAGCTTATTTTTAAATATACATATATCCCTTATCAAATTGAAAATAACAATAATAATAAAATATGACCCCAACTTAACTACATATGAAAGTTTATAATATCCCATCATTGAAAAATGTTTAGTTTTCATTAAAACTCCTCTCGACAAACTGATTTCATAAACACTTTCCCAATGAGTTCAACTTGTTTCCCTCGAAAAATCATTTGGACTTCCTGTCCAAGAGGTAAATACAAATTTTTGTTGTTGAAAAATTAATGCCTGTCTTTCGCGTTTTCGCCTTCCGCTCGAAACGGAACCATTCCGTTTCAATTTCGCTCCCCGAAAAAATCCATCCTCAATGCTGGCCAACGGCACACGTTTGGCAGTGCAAAACATTTTTATTACGAATTCGTGAGTTTCGCTGCAAATAGCAGCTCGCCCAATGGGAATATATAGCCGCTCGGGAGATATATGTCTGGTTTTACACTATTATGCACGGAATCGCGAGCGCGGGGCACGGGCAATAAAAATACCCGAGCATATCAGGAACCGAGTTTGGGATGATGGGGAATATAATTTCTAGGCAGCCCTGGCAGCTGAGCAGCTGCCTTCGGAATCGTGTGCCATTCGACACGCCCCCAATTGTCGATTGTCTTACGTTCTCACAGATACAAAATACACAAATACATGGGACTGAGTGCACTGGGAAAAATGTGTTCTAAAAATGTAAAAAGGTTTTTTCTGATTTCATTGAAAAGTTGTAAAATAAGAAAGTTACTTTTTCATTAATTAAATAAATACTCACATGTTTAAATTTTATAAAATGCATCAATCTTGGCAGTTTCCTGAGAATATTCCAATAAGGATTGAAGCAAAAATATTATAATATTTTAAATCTATTTTTCCTTGCTACAATTTTTCTTCTGTTTGTATTATACTAATAATATTTAAATATATTTTATTTATAATAACAACCTTCTTTATATTTTTTGCGAGTGCAAAAGGAGCATTCAAATTTCGGTGTGTTCATTGAAATATGAACGATGAGCCGGCGATAAAAGTGGACGCCGGGGGCTGGGGGGACTAGGAAATTTTCATATAAAGTACCTTTTGTTGGCATTTTAATGGTGCGCTTTATGGAAGGATTAAGCACATAAACTTGTCAATAACTCGAGTGCCGCACACACTCTCGAATCCTCATTTCGCCTGGGCCTTGACTCCGGCGACTCCGCTCCAATCCAATAATGTCACCGCACTTTGACTAAGAAACCCGAACCAAGTCGCCGCGGGGACAAGCGATTTTATTTATGAGCTCAACATTAAATTGTTGCCGCATATGTCGAGGTCTTTTGGACGGGGGGAATGGGGGTGCTGGCGACTTATTAAAAACAATCGAGGGCAAAACACCAGGAACATCACCACCGAGCGATCACTGAGAGCCGCCATCACATTATTGATAAACACACGGATCCAGGGGGCAGGAGAGGATTGGGATAATGGATTGATGGGGTGAAGCGAAAATTCCCATAATATTAAGTGATAGTCGATAACGAAGATGCTTACTTTTATAGGTATGCGTTAAACTAGATGTGAAGGGATTACGCAGATTATTGAGGGTTCTAAGTCACATTCAATAGGGAAAATACAAAAATAATTAATATATTTTCGATGAGAATTATGGGTTACGTCGGGAAGGAAATTAATTGACTATAATCTTTTCAATTGTAAAGAGAAAGTTAATTTATTATATACGAAATACGACAAATATTACATTCTTTCTTATGTAATAACATAATAATTTCATTGTAAAATTGTAGCAGTAATAAGATTATATTAAAAAAGTATTCAAAAACTTAATAGACATGTATTTATTAACAAGAAATTCAGAATTTACTATTAAAAGTATTTGGTTTCACTAATTATTTTATTGGTTCAGCTATTCTTAATAGTAATTGATTATTATTCACTTACAAGGCATTTATTTATTAATAGTACAGATTTGACTATTTTTAAAAGTATTTAATTATATTTTATTATTATTTCCAATTAGTTCACCAATTAATACAAAATTAATTTATTATTAACTAAAATTATAAAGAAAAGAATGATTGGAAACTGTTCCTTTAATTATCCTCGTTAAAAATATTTGTATCTCAAAATAAAAGCTACAAAATATAACTAAGGACTGCATAAACATTTACTAAAAAAAAATTAACATTTTAAAGAACCCTTTAAAAAAATTCCTTTAAAATAAATACGCCTCCATACCTGTTCAAATTCCCTTTAAAAACCAATCCACCAATCGATGGAATATCTCTGCTAATAAACTCAATTCCATCGCCAACCTTGGGACTTCCCAAGTATGCCAAACATCCATAAACATGTCCCTTGGTAAGTCAGCAGTTAGGAAACCTTTTAGCAGCGGCAAAAAAAAAAAAAGAAACAGAATCTTGGAAAAATTGAGAAACCAAATTCAAGCAAAATGAAAATTGCAAGGCACCCAAACCCCGAGAAGATTACAGTCCCTGCGGCAATTATTTTACGATGCACAAAGGTATTGTTAAATCCGAGGAAGGAAGGAAGGAAGGAGCAGCGAAACAGGAGCGCCGAAGCACAAGGATGGAGGAGCAAACAAGCCGGCAGCCAAAGCAATGCCAAATATGTTGAAATGCGGCCAGGACGAGGGCCAGGAACAGGACCAGCGAGGGCAAATCTGAACCAAGGGAACCGAGGGCAAGTCCTGGATGCGAACGATGCCGCAGTTCAATATGCAGCGGCAGGCAATATTAAAATATCTTAAGGATATTATGTTATTACGCACACATTACACAACAGACTCGGGCGGGGGGTTGGCAGAGATCCTGCAGGACGGATAGCACAGGGCAACTCCACTCAAATGAGATAATTCCCTGTAAAATAATAATAAAATAAGGAGCAGCAACCTTCAGACTCTCGGCTAGGTTTTACGATATTCATATTTTGCGCAACCCCCGGTTGCCATTTAAGTGCTTTTCAATATGAGGGAAATGCATTAAAGGTATATCTCTCCCTCCCCTCCCGGATTTATCCTGGTCTGCCGCCGGCTATAGAGTCCTGATGGCGGGCAGGCGGAGACACGGGGCGTGGCAGATTGGCCAAGTCAGGGGATTTTCGTATTAAAACAAAACACACACACATTCACGGAGAGGGCCAGTGGCAAGAAGTAAAGCCAGAAACCGCGCTCTGCCGAATCAGCAGAAAATGCGAAAAGAAACAGCGGCACACAACGGACAGGACATTCAAGTGGAAGAAGCAAATGGGAGACAATTTTTAGTTTTGATCTAAATGCGTCAATAAATTTTAACACTTTCAGTCGCTCGGGCGACAGAAACAAAAGTTATTTCGAGGCTTACAATAAAAAAGGCGCAAGCAAACGAGCGGTTTAATAGTACCCTGGATTTTTTATCATGTTGAGTATTTAAGGTAGGAAAGAGTTGCTTCGTTGCATACCCCTAAGCTAACAAGTTCCTTTCGGATTAATACTAGTATAATAATAATAATAAGTTCAATAAATAAAATAGAACATAAATATTGCGAACATTAATTGCTAAAATATCGAAAATATAACGGCTCTCATGGTAAATATCACAATATTTAATTAATATGTAATTTATACCATACGAAACTCTTTTTAATAATTGGAAATATTAATTCATAATTTTCAAATAGTTTTCAAAATAATAATATTAATCTTTATTTAACATTCCGTGTTTATCTCATTTTGTAGAGATGTACTCATAACCTTAAACAGTTCCTTTAATATGCACATTCACAGGGTATCTCTCAATCCACTCCTCACATGCTGTTCTAGCTTTTTGGCCACCTCAGCATTTTCTTTAACTTCACCCCCCAAGCCAGGGCCTTATCAATGGGCTCATTTTAAAATCAACGCCTAGTCCTAAGACTCCTGCGAGTCCTGCTTATTTACGAGAGATGTCAATGACTTGGTTTTGTTTCTTAGCCCGGGAGTTCTCCAAGTTTTTCATTTCATTTATGGCTGCGAATTGGGGCCCAGGGGGAGGTACGGGAAAGCAGTAAAGCTTTTCTATCAGTCAGTCAGTCGGGGACTGGTGCCAGAGCATCCTCAAAGAGTTTGCACAGAGTTCCAGGACTAATCCAGCAAAGGGTCGCTTCCTGTCCGGGGTCCAGCCCTGTTCCTGTCCTGGCACATGGACAAATACTGCGGCCCTGGCAAATTTATTGTCGCTGATAAGCGTTAATAAATTAATTAGAATTATTGAAATGCGTGGTCTGTCGAGGTCTGTCCTACCGCTGCTCCTGTTCCTGTTCCTATTTCTGCAGCAGAATGCAAACACAGCCCTGGACATGGGCATGAATATGGAAGTGGATCCGGGATGTGGATGTGGATTGGAGCTGGCAACTGGTATGGCAGCCATTATGCGCTGATTTGTGTTGCGTACTTTTGCGGCACAGGGCACGAGGACACGAGTACCCCATGCACAGGACACCACGACACCACGACGCACTTTGAATTAGTTTGTTTGAACTCTGTGGGCCTTATCTCAAGTTGTAGATTTTCAACATTTTGTAGTCATTTCCCGGGCGCACTTTGCATTTGCATTTTGGCCCCGCTTTTATCAATTCAATTTACGCACTTGCATAAAGAGGCTCGTTCGCAAAAATGTTACGAAAATTATACAGAAACAAGGAGAGCACAGACTTATGATTTATGATCGCTGTCTAAATGTCGCTTAAATTTGTCACGGTCTCAGCCATTACAAATTGAATTTGTTGCTAGTACACAAAGGAAAACAAAAAATTAGGAAATTATCGATTGTTTATTTTCGTTTATGCCTTAAAAAGTCTGTCAACATTTTAGGTTAATTTTATAAGGAGTGAGGATACCTTTCAAAATATATATTTCAAATAGAGTCAGAAGGTTAAAAATTACATAAATACTTTAAGGTTCAGATAATTCATTGAAAACATTTCCTTCTTCTAGTTTAATTGTAGTGTTATATTTCCTGACTTACCTTCAGGATAACTTGTTAAAATATATTTTTAGGATACCTTTTTTGAACATATTTTAGAGGCAATCAAGTAGTGAATAAAACAGTGGTTTCTTTGGATACCCACTTTAGTTCTTTCCGTGTAATTCTAGTTGGCTATTTTTCCTGGCTTACCTTTTGGGCAAACGAAAAACTTTCGACGTCTTGTTGCCTCATTTTTTCGTTCTTTAATGGCATTAAAAAGTTTGTCCGCCGCCGGCCAAAGTTCCCAGCACTAAGGTGCCTTTTTTTATTGGCGCCTGAACGTGTTCGCCCCGCAGGAATCCTGCCACCCAGGTCCTTAAGCTCAAGGTGCAGGCAATGAACAAAAAAAAAACCGTGTACGAAGGAAACGAAAAAATTAAATAAAACTTTTTTAGCTCAGAAATGTTTTGCTGCTAATTGAAAATATCTGTTGGGTTCAATTAGACGATGCTGCACCGTGCGGCAGCTTAAGCGGGTGACTTGCTCTCCCTTCTTTCCAATAAAATCTAGATAAAAGCGAAAAAATCGCTGATTTAAGCAATTTTTCTTTTTTTGTGCAACTTTTCGCTTGTGTGGCGAGACTTTTCAGCTTTTCATGGAACAACTTGCAGCTGATGGATCGAATTAAGCCGGGGAAAGGAAGAGGAGAGGGAGCTTCACACAATTGTTAATGCTGCGGCAAAGTTTATCCACAATTTAGTGGCATACAAATGAGTTCAAGTTTCACCTGCAGCTGAAGGATACTTCTTGGATCAAAAGAAAAAATAGGAGCAAAGATTAATTGGAGAGTTGGGAGAGAGGGGAATAAATGGTGGCAAAGTTTGACCAAAGTTTTATTGATTTCATTATTTAAGGAAATAATAAATATTTCCCTCTATAAACAAAATTTATGAGTTCTAAAACGAATTATAAAAAATATGCTTGTATTAAAATTATGTTTTTAATTGTGGTAAAAGAGGAAAATGGTTTCTCTTGTGGATATCTATATCTTTATATTGTAAGTTTCTGTTATAAAGTCACGAAAAGTGAAAATATTATTTAAATAAATGCTTAAAAAGGTCTAATTAATTTGAAATAATAGTTTATTTAATGACTTAAATTAAAGATAATTAATTCCCCCCTTTTTTGAGACTACAACTATTCCCTTAACTACATAACTAATGAAGGTGTATTAAAAAGGTTTTACCCAAGAGATGAATCGGGGTTTCCCTTTTGTGTGCCACCAATTTTTTTACATTTAATGGAGCAACACAAACACACGCAATAAATAAACAAAATCAGGCATCAAATGGCCAAACACAAATTGTCAATTAAAAGGTATTTAAGCTTAATACCCCAGGTCACACGGCCCCGTCGAGCGCTTAATCCACGTAAATTAGTGCAAAAATCAAGTGGATACCTTGGCACGCACATGGCCAGGGAAAAGGGGGGAATTGGTTGGGGGGACTGAGGGCTTGGGTACGTAGGCCAGAGAGCAGGCCAACCGACACCAATAAAGCCAACAAAGCGTTTTTAGGGTTAAGTCCATGTCAAAGTGTCAGTTTAGTATCGGTATCATGTCATGTTGTCTGCTCGTTTCATCCTGGGGATGTGCTCTCCCCTTACGTGGCTCTTGTTGTTTTCGGTGGATTTTTGGAGGGGGTGGTGCTGGGTGGCTCTCCCTCTGTGTGTGCGTGTGTGTGAAGGGGGTGGGAGGTTTTAATTTCGTGTGTGCCGTGCGGCAACATCAGGCCAAACAGACGTGTGTTTTCGGACTGACCTC
>VNJU01004428.1:0-12558 GCA_008042675.1 Drosophila seguyi
CTCTTGACGTCATCGGACTTCTGTTGGAGAAATTGTAAGCCGCTGGCTGCATGTTGGCAAACACACACACACCCACATACGCTGCACACAGTGTGCTCCCCTCTCCGCTCCCTAATGATGATCCCTAAAGTCAACTTGCTAAAGTAACATCCGCACACTGAGACAGCGGAGCCATAAGCACACAGTGGTATTAACGCCATAATTCGTAAGTTACACACACACACACACACAGGCGCCGCAAAAAGGATTAAGCTATATTAAAGTTGTGAGCGCTGCACATCGAGTTCGCCTCCTTGCGGCCTGGCCAAAGGAATCCGCACAGGATCTTCGCCTGCATAAAGAACCCAACCGCCCGGCCGAAAAGTCCGAAATGTGCGCTATGCAAATTTCATCTGACCCACATTTATGTAATAATAATATTCGGAGCGCCGGGCACGCTTTAAATGCAATATATGGCATAAGTTTACGCATTGCAATCAACTCTCACAGAAAAAAAGGAGCCCTTGTCCGGTATAAATTTGCCATATTTTTTATATGGTTGCAGTGGCGCTGGTATTTTTTCCCAGCAACTTACAGGTCAAGTGTTAATTTTCTTCTCTCTTTTATTTTTGCTCTTCATATTTTATTGTTCTCTTTGCTGTGCTAGCGTGTAAGTAAACTTTTAGAAGAAATTTAATTTTAAAAATTGGAGCGAAAAAATTACAAACTGAGAACTACTAAGGGAAAGGGTCATAGACACAGGGGAAATAAGATCAAAATCAAATGCAATGGTCTTGGTTTTAGCTCTTTTCTGGCTTTTACCTTTACTTTTTTGTCTAATTAATTAAAGGAGAACATCGCAGGATATAATGGAATCTGCTCAGTTTGTAGGAGCATTGCTCTCCCTTTTAGAATAAGGTCCTGCACTTTGTGTCTGGAATCAATGGTGAGTGTAGCCATCGTGTCTGATTAGACTGAATGATTGGTTGCACCTACCGAGGAGTGTTTCAGCAAATTTAACCCGCAACCTGTCATATAAAATTCACGTTGCCGTCGCTTTTTAACACTTTGCCAAAATATGCTTTACGACCCCAGCGTGTCTAATAAAACGTATATGTCTGGGAGCCATAAAAACCTACATAGCAGCACAATTCCATACCAAATGGCAAACGAATCTTAGGCCAGACCAACTTGTTGAAGTGTTTATTGTTTGGACTCCAGCTACGTCGGCATCGAAATACATAAAACATTTTTGTTGTAAATAAAAGATACGCAGATACGCATAGACTGGCAGTGCGAAATGTAACCTTTCCAGCTTCAACAAGATTGCGGAGGTTCCTTGGAAATTTGGTACTTTTCTCAACGAGCAAATACTTTTTGGAAAAAGGCAAACTAATTACAATTAGTTAAGGAGTAACCTGGAAATGACTAATTTATGAAAGCGAGATTGGTTTTTTACCTAATGAAATAATATTAGTGTTAAAATCCCATGAGTAATCAACCATAGCTTCAGTTGTCAAAATCAGACAGATATTACCCGTGCACACTTATATTTTGTAGCCAAGAATGGAGAGACTCAGTATGGATGGGAAGGGTCCACGAATTCGACATACTGCTCGCACATCGCGTACGTCCCGGCGGGCTCGGCAATCCATAACGAGTGAAAAGGGCTTGAACTCGATCGAGGAGGAACCGGTGGAACAGCCCCCGAAGAGTAGGATTATTCAGCAGCGCGTGTTCCTCTACATCCAGCTGAACGAGCTGCTCAATCTGCCGGACAGCGGCTATCCGCTGGAACTGCACCTGTACCACGCGAAAAGTTCACTGCAGAAGATGCAGGAGCGGTATACCACCAAGACGGTTATCTATCAGAAAGAGTTCAATCTTAAGAAGCCGGTCTTCGCAATGGGGGTGATGCAGGATGACATCGAGGACATGAATACGTTCAGTGACAATCCGCTGCTGATTTCGCTCTACCAGCGTATTCCCAGGCACCGCAAAGGTGACTCGGAAAGGACCAAGCTCAAAATTTCCCACTCGTCTACAGACGCATCGCAGACCAGTAGTTCAAAGAAGTCCAAGAAATCTCGCAGGCTAAGTAAAATGAGTGGCGATCACTTGGAGGAGGAAGGCGAGGGCGAGGGCGAGGAAGGTGAATTTGTGGAGGAGCATCTGGAACTGCTCTCCAGGGGCCATTGCGATCTGCTGCAGCTCTTCCAGCGGCGCCGGTTCATTAGCGACATTAACATCCTCCTATATCCAACGCACCCGGGACCGGGCCAGGAGACGCCCAGTGGAAAGATCACTTCCACCACCGTATGGCACATGTACTCCATCCTGCCCATCCTCAAGAATTTTAACTTCACCAACTTGGTCTTTGTGTCTCTGGAGTCCATCTACAATGTGACCGAGGAGCTGCACATGCAGTCCACTGACCTGGGCCTGAGCGTGTCCTTCCGATCGACGCAGCCACACGGTGAGGACGGCGCCTTTCAGATCATTCCCTTGTGCACCTTCACGGGCTTCGGATCGCTGGTCATCAGCGACCAGAACACGAGCGTCGTTTGGGAGAACCTCAAGCGGGATCTGAACCCCCACGTGCACTTTTGCTTCAACCAAATGGAGACCAACTCGCGGATCAAGCTGCCCCGCCTCTTCCGCATGCTGCTGGGGGAGCAGGATGTCGACTACCACATCCAGCAAATCGATCCCTTGACGCACATGGCGCTCATCAACAACTCCCTGCACCGCTTCGTCATCAACGAGGAGATGCGAACGATCCTAGAGGAGTCTGTGCTGAATAACTACTATGATCTGCTGCTGCAACTGTACAAAGACACACCCGAGAATGTCCTGTACGAGGGCGTGATCGATCTAAGTATCTTTGGCTATCCAGACGGTGAGTGATTACAGGAGATAAATATGAATATCAGTAAATTTTGAAAGTAACTTAACTCTCCCTAGTCAATCATTGCCGATTTGCAACCCGTTTGAGCCCCGTTAACGCATCCCAAGTCGAGCTTTATCCGCCAGCGGAAGGTCCCGAAGCGGGACCGATGTTCTGCACCCTCAAGATCTGTTTCTTTCAGCCGATTTCCCAACGCAACGAACCCCTGGATAAATACAACGAGAGTGTACTGAAAAGGAGCAAGCTGCGAAGCTGCTTCGACATTCAGCTCCTGAAGGAGGACGAGAACGAGAGCGATGTACTGTCGGGGCTATACCGTGAGTTCGACAAGCTCATCTCCGACACGATTCAGGCCATTGTGAAGAAGGATGTGCACAGCATCGAGGACAAAAAGGAGTTCTTCTGCTGTCTGCTGAGCAACCTGACCAACCTGCTGATGAAAATATGTGGCTGTGACTTCAACATTCGGATGCCAACTAAAACGAACGTTGAGTTTAGGGTGGGTAATTGTTATATTTTATTGTTAGTTAGTTATTAATATTTAATGTATTACTCTTATTAAGGAAATGCTGACACACATGTACAAGGAGCTGATAGAGCGCGTTCGAGGTATCCTCGATGCCTCCTGCCATAATGGTATCCCCAGAAGTCAGACCACCTGGCATAAGGATCTGATCAGGCTAATGGACGAAATGCGTCTGTTTGCCCACACTGGCCAGCGGGATCTGGCAATTCAGATGTACGACGAGCTCGACAGAAGCACCACCAACCGTGTCGTCTTCGGCTTTTTTACTCTGCTCAATAGTGTCGAGAACTTGCAGTTCCAGCAGGCGGCCAGGTTTTTCACCAAGCCAAGGAGCACCGAGTGGACAGGCGAATACTTTATGTGAGTGTAATTTTTAGAGCGAGAAATCATTTTAAAAAATTTCTGTTTCACATAGCACAGCTTGCTGTTACAGCTCTATGTAAACTATATGATGGATTTGGGTTCTGAAGACGAGGAGAAATCAAGCGCAGCGTTTTCGGATATGCTGGAGAACCTGCGCCAGTTCGCGACGATGAAAATGCTGGAAGTAGATCCATGGATTCTTCTGTACTGCTATTACAATCAAGTGAATTATCGGCCAGGAATGGAGTTCACGCGCTGGAAATTCGAGAATCTCTATGACGTACCCGGCCAGAAGCTTGACTTCTCTCCCCTCTCCCTTTACGAACTTTACCTTCCGGTGGACTTTGACATGAGGATCACCAGCACCGTGATGAACACCAAATTCTATCCCGTTTTTAAGCTCTTTGCTCGCCTGGGAGCATACGTCTTTGCCGAGGTTGTGTTCAGCAACATCGAAGAGTGCTTCACACCAGTCGAAGTGTATCTTATAAAGACCACTTTGATGATATTGCAGCGACAGATCGACGATAAGTTCAAGATACAAAAAATTCCCACGGATATAAGCGATTACGGAAAGATGATGGTGGGTCTAACTTGATGGAATTGGTGAAATCATCAGTTGCCAATTTACTTATTGTTTATTTATTAGAGGAACTTTCTACTGCACATCAATGGCAGTGTGGAGTACACCCGTGGACGCTGCGACGAAGCCCTGAAATACTTTGAGGAACTGCTGGGCGTGACCGATCCGAAGGACAGACCTTATTTTAAGCTGAGCTTCCTGCGTCTCGGACAATTGGCTTTCGAAAGGGGACTATACGAGTTGGCCACAAGTGCTTTCGACACGTGTGTTCCAGCCTCCAAGAAACAAAAAATGTTTCTGCCAAACTATTGCAAGGGATTGGCTCTTTATCATGTAAGTATATACAAATCAAAGGGATGTAGAGTTTTGAAAATATTGAAATGGTATTTAAAGTTGAATCGCCTGGAAGAAGCCATCCTCTTCTTGTCCCGCTGCACTGAAGTTGACCTCTTTGTTCCGGATGTTTGGGGATATTTGGCCACGATCAACCTGCGATTAAATCGTAATAAAATAGCCTTGGAGTGCTGGAAGGTGGCAAAAAAGGTAAGTTCACTTGGACACATGTTAGTTATCCAGGTATTAATGATCGCTTCCGTTTTAAGTACCCGGAAATGCACATCAGCAGCGGAGTCTACTCGGAGCTGGATAAAATCAAGTTCTCGGATGTTCATCTGCTGGTCGATGACGATGGAAATCCCGCTGAAGAGCTGGATAAACCCAACATCTTTGGTGTGTAAGGAGGCCACACACTAAAGCCTTTCGAATATCTTGGGGGAATTGTTATTTGTGCCCCGACAGGTAGAGCGTCCTAAGTAAACACATCTGGAGTCACGCGTTTCATCAAGTTTTAGCCGCATTTATAACTAAAATTTAGAGCCCGTATTTAGCCCGAATTAAGTGTCCGCATACGCACAGCCTTGTGCGATATGTTAACAAGGCATTTCGGTCCTCGATGTCCTTCGCCTGCCTCGTCGAGCTGGCGCTTGTCAGAATTTTAGCCGCAGAGCGGCGGAAGCGGCGGCGGCACAAACGTGAATATGCCAACACAATGCATTTTTGGCCAAGGGCAAACCGCCACACCAAATGCAAAAACAAAACCGACAGCAGCAACAGCAACAACGACAAAACAGAAACAAGTGAGATACGTAGTTAAACCCTTTTGGCCAACACTCAACCCATGACAGGTGTTTGCTCTGCAAAGCGTTTCAGGGGCATAAGGAATTTGGGGAATGGTTTGTGAATACAGCTTCTTGTGTTTTAATTTCTACTCATGTTAATTCTTTATTTTTTCTGAATTTTGCAGCCTAATAATAAAATTTGATTAAATATTACTACTGATATCCTAAAATCCCAGCTATTAATATTATTCTGGCTCAACACACAAACATTAAGCCTTTCAACCCTAGCGAACTAGCTAACTCTAGCCGTTGAATACCCGATATTCGATACAGACTTGTTATTGTGCTTCAACCTGATCCCCTCAAGAGCATTCGCCATTCGTTATCCTGGCCATCAGCCTGTATTCTGCTGTTTTTGTTTACCTGGCAGCGAGTGCTCTAAAATCCGCTTTGACAGCTCGCCTGTCAGCTCAACTCAAACCGAGCCGGGAGGGTGTTGGTTGGGCTGCCATCGGGATGCCTGCTCTGGGAGCACGGCCAAGGGTGTGTGGCAAGGGGATGCTGTATACTTTTTTGCTTGTCTTGTTCGGGGCAGACCCTCAACTACATATGCTAATGACGAGGCAGCCGGTTGGGGAGCGAAGGTGGTGGGGCGGCCACTCAGCTGGGGCTTTTGAGCTAGTTTAAGGCCAACAACTCTCGGCTACTGGGCACACACCCACAACAACACACTCGTACACACTGTAAGACACACATTGGCTTCATCAAAATGAAATTTGTGAGCAAACACATAAAGTGAATCAAGTAAGCTAGCCAGGTAGCTGTGGGACACATGCTGCTAATGTTTTAAGACGGCTTTAAAATGCGTTTTGGTCGATGCCACACTAGCTCCATCCACATAACGCATACGCCGTGTGTGTGCACCGAGTCCCGGCGAAAGGAAGCTCTTGGCACCCCGGCGCAACAATATCAATTAGACAAATGCATTTACATACACCGATTGCAGATGGCATTCGCCATACCGCCACTCCCCGCCGAAACAACAATTGCAATTTAATGTGCTGGCTGCGCTCGGTAATGATAATGTTGTTATGTGCCTATTATGGCTGTTGTTTGTGGGCTCTGCGGCGTCTGCTGGGGTCTGCGAGGTCTAAAAGGGCCTGATTTGCGCCCGGCTGCGAACACATGTCATTAGCATGTGCATTATGCGAATTTTGCTGTCTGACAGCACTCAAAGTGATGCAGTTAGGCGACTGCACCCGTGGGGGAGCATCCGCCCGAAAGCACCAAATGAAATTAAAGCTGGACGCCAATTCGAAATGGAACTGATAGATAGCAATACTTGTGACACTGTGACTCTAAATGGTCTCTAATTTTAGCGAGATATATTTTTCAGTTATTAGTTTCTAAAAGGCTGTGCATAATTAAATGGAAAGCATATACTTTGAGGCAAAATACATTGTTAGACCCAGAAAATAATGCATGATTGCTTTCCCGTTAACCAGACACAATCCCGTTAACAGTGCAGCCTGCCCTGATTTGCATGTACCCTTCACTCGCTCCAAGTATTAATCCGTTTAAATTTCATATGGTCAAATTCCGAAACAAGGCCGAATGCCAAGCTTGGCTCAACCTTGGGCAAGCGAAAGGATCCAGAGTGTGGCTCGGCAACCTTAAGCAATTTCTGATCAAAATATGCAATGGACAGGCTAATATGCAAATACCACCTAAGCAGCTCAGACGCAAAGCAGCTCAAGTTAATACCGAAATAGCTCAGCCACCGCACATATCTCCCAGCTCCGGCTAATAGCACGGCCACTGCGAAAAAGTACAACAATAAAAATGTAGATGGGATGCGATGGGTGTGGTGTCCTGGGCAAAAACTACAACAGCTGCCTACGCCGCTGGAAAGTATGCAAAAGATTTCGCCTGGAATTAAGTTGGCAAAGAGCTAACGTGAAATTTACACCAGAATGGCCATGGATTTGGGGGACGAGGCAGGGGCGGAGGAAATGTTTGCTCGGGTGTGACATGAAAATTTCATTTGAAATTGAATATGAAAAAAGCGACGCTCGTGTGCGCCGCCTGTGCGACAGCTGCTGCAATTGACAATTATTATTATTGTCAGTGCGAATGAAAGGCAGTCGCCGTGCCGCGGTCGGGGGTTTTTTCGGGGCTTGGTTGGTATTCATACTCGCATGACACCCGTGTAGCTCATAACCGAGCCCCGAAAATGCCGCCACATCCGTCGGCTTCAATAAAATTCAATGGTCGCATTAAAATCATTTAAATTCTATTGTTTTGTTTGCTTTTTTCTTGGGGTTTTTCGGATTGTCATGTATTTTCTTTACGACACCCAAGCACACACACGAAAGGAGTGGAGTGCTGTGGCACAACCACAGACACACACACACGAGTGACGCCGCATAAGCTGTTTTCGCTGCGGATTTAGGCGATATCAGCAAATGCATATTTAATGGCCCTGCGATCAATACGATATGCGTGCCATACTCCCCGCGATTCGCGCTTCCGATTAATGCAATTTAAGTGCTGAAACGGGTATTGGTTTAAGGCTTGAAGGGGATTTCAAAAAGAGAAAAGATATAGAATATTTGGGATTGTGTTGATTTTCCTTTAATAAAATCTACCTGAAATTTAGCAAGCCTTGAATTAAAATATCGTAAAACTGGCAGGGGCTTATAGAAGAATATTCTTGTAAGTTAATTAAAGGGCTTTCAATTCAGTTTTGAGGTACTAACATATTATTTAATGCTCTCTATTTACCTTCCTTATAAAGTTTCTATTACATATTTACCCAAGTAAACATATATCGTATCATTTTGCTTTCTTTGACTCTTAATCGAATTCAAAAAGCCAAAATGAAATCGTTGGCGTCACTTTAAAATCATAACAGCCACAACGGAGTGGCACCGTCTGCCAGCTGCCTTTTTCCCCTCTACTTTATCCTTGCCCTCACACAGCGAGTGTGATGTTTGCAAATTCTCAACTTGCGAAAAAATCGCGAGAACGAAACACGTTGAATGTGCACAGCACGCATTTGCGAAGCTGAGAAGGGGTAAAGGACTTTTGGCTTTGGCAAGGATCTGTCTTGTTTGCATAATGCCAGGCAGCCGACACCCCGCACCACACCACCACACCCCGCACCACACCACCACACGCACTTACTTGCCATATTGTTGGAGCGAAGAATAAGTCAGCGGTTTTCATTTTACAATTTGATAGCCGAACAGGAATTTTCCGCTGACAGCAGACGGAGCTGGCGGCGAATCGCATGCGAAAGCTATGGCAAAAGGATTTCCACTTTTGTTCCGTTGATTTGTTTGTTGATTTGCGTAAGTAGCGTTTGAGGGGCGTGGCCGGGTCCTAAATCCCTTTGGGGAAGGCTTTATGGGCAAGTTGTTTTTCACATTTGTCGCATTTATAAATTATTTAAAGTGGCAAAGCGCCAGCTTCGCTCAGCTTGGCCTGATGAATGTGTGCGCTGGCCATCATTGACCCCGTGACCCCAAAAGCAGTGGCATATATGTAGGCAAACACTGGCCACTCGAGCACAAACTACTTCTGAAAAATACCCTACACAGGAAGGAAAATATTGCTTTTTAAAGTAAAATTTATAAATTAGATTTGAGTTCTAAAAATGGCGCATACGTCTAGTTAGCCAGATTTAATTTCATTCTATTGGCCAAGACAAAGTAATCCATTTCTTGTCCTTGTCTATATCATTTTTGATGTTTAAAAAATATATTTAATGTTAAAGAAAAATTACAATTTAGGTATTAGGTTAAAAATTGCGCTTTTGCCATGTAAGGCAGCTTTAAATTTACTTAATTTGCCTTAGACTAAGTAATTCAACTTCAATCTCTCATTTTGAGAAAAATAATATTATATTTACTATATTTGTAAAATTTCTTTTTTCTCCGAGTGCACGCACAGGCAGATGGACCAGTGACATGAGCGACCATAAACAGTGGCTAAACAAGGTGCTTAAATTATGCCACAAGATCTGAAAAGCGACTGTAAATAACCAAGCCGGACCAGGCTTCTCCGCCCGCCCACATCCTGCCGCCTTCCGCCCCTCTAGAGGCATGCATTCATATTTATGGTTGTCTATCTGGGGCCCTGCACACGCTCCCGTTCTTGCTCCCTTGGCCCAGCTGACAAGGCCACAAGCTGCAGTGTGCGCCCTTGCCGCACTCCCAGCTGATCCTGCTCCTGGCCTGCTGCTAGTTGTTGTTGGCCTCATGGCTGGATGACTTTGGTTTTGAGAAATCAACGCGTACATATGTGCAATGTAGGCGCTCTGAGCGTGTTGGTGGTGTTGTGGGTGTGCGCTATTTGCCCGAGTGTTTGTGTTTGCTCAGCGCTACTCAGCTGCTTGTTCTTTGCACACACGTATGTGAATATCAGCGGCCAGCATTTAACTTCTGATGCCAACCCAGAGATGCGACTTTGGTGGTTTTTTGGCTAAGGCTAAGGACTGCGGCTAAAAGTTCACGTCTTTAGATGCCTCTCAAAAGTTGTTAGCGGTTGCGGTGTCTCGAGTCTATTTCTGTCGCCCATCTATTTTGGTATCTGCACTTGCATAAATGGTTTTCACAACTGCAACTGGTGTCTTTGGTTTAAAGTCATAAATAAAGTAATTAAATTCCTTGAAAACTATGTTTAGGAGTAATAAAAGCAAAAATATTTTATTCCAATTCAATAAGTCAAGTTTACTCACAGTTTCTGCAAAGTATGGATTCAATATTTTCAGCTCCTCCATCATCTTTACGGCTTCTATTGCTATTCTGGAAGTGCTGTAATTTTTTACCTGTGCATCGTCAGGCAAGTATTGGGTGTGGGTGCGGGTGCGGTTACCTGCCCATCCGAACATGGGGCTTCCTTCCTTCCTGCTCGAAACGATTTTAATTAAAATCGGATTCAGCATAGACGATTTCCGGAAATTTAATTGTGTGTGGCTGCAAAACTTTGTTTACATTTCCAGCAAGCCGTTCAACCTGTGTCTTTGATCCCGAGTCGCCCCGCCGCCTTCTCACTGGGAGACGACGACGACGCCCTCTAAGCAATAGCTGTCAGTTGCCACTAAAAACAATATAAACTGGATGCAAAGGGAGGGAATTGTGTGTCTGTGTGGCTCGGTCGAGAGCGAATGGTGGCAAAGATAAAAAATAATAAAAATTCATAAATGAATGCTTGAGCGCTTCTTGACACACGGAAGTTGGCCACCGGATGTGGATATACTATATGAATGCATGTAGATGTGCGGCACTTGAGCACAATGATGGCTGTTCTCTGTGGCTATGTGGCTGTGTGGCTGTGGGTCCATGTGCTAGATAGTGGGGGCAATCACAATCCGAAAGACAAACGTCCTGCTGACTTGAATTTTGGTGTTGTTAGCAGTTCCGGCTTTAAGGGCAACAAAAAAGAATAAAAACCATTTATGGTATTTATTTTATGTCAAGCGATGTCCAGCCCAGCCAGAGGGAGCAGGAGAGCCCGAAAATTGTTGACAATTTTCTATTTTAATTCTACGAATCGGAAGTCAAGTCCCTTTGGAAGCCGTGCGATGGAATTCGAGTTCATCTGCCCCAAGGTATGCGGCACAATGCTGGACTTAAATTTATTGGGCGGACACGCCCCCGCATTTCATTGCGCCCGCCTGACGGACTGACACATCCTTTATCCTTTTCCGTTTGCGGCCCGCAATGGGGCAATAATAAACAGTTTCCGTCACTTGTTTGACATATCTACAAGGCGCAATCTGATTGTCCTGTGTGCCCCAGTATTTGTGTTCGCATTCGTAATCGTATTTGTGTGCTTAATGATATGTACAAAGGCTGGGCAAACATTAACCCTTTTCGCTGCGCGGAAGTGTGGAAGTGAGGAAGTGTGTGGAAAACAACAGCCAGCCGAGTGGTCAAATATAAAGCGATTGTGCCGGGGCGATGCGGTTATTGCTTGATTAATTTCCGGTCAAATGGCTCTAGACACTAATGACTATTTAATGTTACAATTTACACTTTATTGATTCGCCCGTATCCGATTGTGTTTGTGTCAGCATAATCGAGGCATTATGTCAAGCTGTCACGGCCAGGCATTAAATTAGCACTTAAAGGCGTCCTTTGTTCACTCGTCATTGCAACTTATGAGGCGAACGCCGCACAAACAAAACAAATTAGCCAAGTTGACAACGTTCGCATTCAACTTGAAGGCCCTGCAACGAATTTATGCAGCATTTTGCTCCGTTCTCTCTCCGCCATGACTGTTTTCTTTTGCACTCTTTATTTTCCTCGTATTTTTTCTCTGGGAAAAATGGGAAAAGTGGTTTGCATTTTGCCTAATGCGACGTTGCATGAAAACGAAAACAGCAACGTAAACAGAAAACAATGTAAGAATTACGGGTTGTAATCCCACAACCGACTACTTGATGCTCTTAACTAATATTCACTTATAGCTAAATTGTATTATTAATTTATATCAATGTTTTAGATTTCTTTTTAGGTGTTTTCCACTCTTTTTTGAATGATTAAACCCATGCGATTTAATACAAATACTTTCCATTGGGAAGCCATAAAAGCATGCCACAAATAGGAAGTTAATTTATGTTTCCTCTGCATCTTACCAGACAGAATTGTGGCAAGTACAGCTCCCAGGCTAAGACCACAGCAAAAAAAGAAATGTACAAGCATAGCGAATATTTTGCATTTTGCATATGCAGAAACACAGACGCTTTGGACTTGAGTGACCCCCGGGGAATGGGGATTCGGATCTGGATACCAGGACCAAGTCCGTTCCCAACTGCTGCCTGTCACAAAATTTGCAGCCAAAGCTGGAGTTTTCAGTGGTATCTGCGGGGGTACATGGGCTAGCTACACTGAGAGTCCACAATTAGGACTCGAATGTCGTTGAATTAAGAACTTACCTTCGCTTGGCTGAGTTAGCTTTACAATCTTTTAATTTATCAACTAGTTCCCTCGATTAACTATATACTTTCATAAAGGTAAGATATATTTTCTCTCAGTGATAAGGCAGAGGAATGCCTTTTGGAGCTCGGTCCGGA
>VNJU01004434.1:0-96175 GCA_008042675.1 Drosophila seguyi
AGTAACGACAAAATTCTCAAGTGGTTCTGATTAATCAAATATTTTTATGACCGGCAACCTGGCATTTATTGTTTATAAATTCTAATGGGGGGCAAAAGAAATGTGAGTGGGAAATGAATAAGTAAAAATGAGGAAGCAGTCTTGGGAAACATTCTTTGAAATTCTAATGAAAGAAGTAGGAATTTGAATGAATAAATTTACTATTAGCTGAAGGTTTGAAAATAAAGATGTGATTTTTATTGAAATATTAAGTATTCTTTTCAAACCTAAGCTTACAATCAGATTGATTCAGTTTTATTACCTAAATTTGGCTTTATATACTATTATAAGGCCACACCGTTTAAAACTACGTTCTTAAAAATTCAAAAGAATTTTTTGGCTGGCATTTTGACTTCCATTCCTATTTGTTATACAATATTTGGACATGTGATAATGATAATGGCAGCAAATAAGGCTCGATTTTCGTTTACTTTGCATTTCGTCGGCCTGAAAGTACGTCAATCGATGGCGCCAGCGCTTGCATATCGAGTTCTTGAAATATATTCAGCCATATAGATTTTGTGGCAATCAGCTTGGACTTTTGAATTCAAGGCACCCCCTTCGCCTGACCCTCTCCCAGCACATATACTGTGTGTGTGCATAAGCGAGGCAGTGCAGCCGACAGGCAGGCCGCTTATCGAGCAAATAAATATTAATTCTGATTATAAATTCGCTACATCCGGCAGTGATTGGTTCTGAAATATTCAAAATCGAACTGAAACGCATCGAAGAGCAGGGCAGGGCAGGCGGGGCACTTAACTGCGTTCTTCGCAGAGCTCAGAGCTCCTATCAATTACATAGACCCCACCGATGCCGCTCCGGAGCAGTGTCCGGTGGCATCCATTGACTGACTATCAGCTCCGTCCACACACACACACACATATTCGTATATATTCCGAAGCGGAGACATCGGTTCTCTGGCATTAACCCAGCAGCGTCGTTAATGGAATCAAATCAGTGGCGAACGAGCCCCGCGAACGAATCGCGTCACACAGAGTCACACGACACATCCTCATCATCATCATAAATCCTCCCCTCTGGCCACACCCCTTCCTCGCCAGCGTTTCATTCACATTTTTGATTTCTCAAAGACGCGGCGCATTAAAACATTTTATGAAATAGTTGTAGTAGACACAACAGACCCCAATAAAAAGAGAGACCTGTTGTGTGTGTGTGTGTCTCTGGGGGATTTTTTCGTTCAATTTTTTACTGAATGAACTTTGTTGGTTGGCCAAAACCAACCAGACACGGTTCGAGCTGGTTTTATCTGAAGCTACTCCGGCTGGGTCACATTCGGAAGTTCATTCATATCTAATCGAGGGTATTAAGTAGCTCTTCCTTCTGAGGGAAAAGAATCAAAGACTCAGAGTCTCCATTAGAGAACGAGTTTCACTGGGTGGCATTGGCATACAGCGACAGATACAGATACAGATACAGATTGAGATCTCTCTTTGTAGATTGGAGCAACTACTACGCATTGCTCGAGGCGTAGCGGGAGCATAGTATGTCGCCATGTGTGATAATCTCTTCGGCGATGTCAGGTTATCAGTGGCGTGGCACGGCGTGGCGAGTGGGCCGGACCTCGTCTATTAGCGCTGGCATTTCCACTGCGTAGATCAGCCTGCCCCACATTCTGATGTGTCGCGGCGTCTGGTCGCGATGGGTCTTCAGGAATGCCAAAGAATACAACTTATGATGCTATGCTTTCTCTCCATCCCTCTAGGTCACATTGCCTTCAGCGCCCTGGACGACACCTCGCATTCGGTGCATGTCTATAGCATAAATGGCTGCAGTCTGGGCTCCAAGTATGTGTCCGGCCGGGTCACAGGTTTGGCCAGTGCCTCGGACTACCTGGTGGTGGCCGACGATGCCGGCGACATAACCATGAGCAGGCTACACGGGTAAGACCGCCATTTACTTGTATTTTAATTTAGTTTATAAAACATTCTCCTTTTTGTTGGCAGGCTGAAGCCCGTTTTTGACATTCCGCTGCACGTTCCCATCCAGACGGTGGTGGTGACGCCGGGCAACACCCACATCCTGGCACCGCTCCGGGACGGTCGGCTGGCAGTGATCGCCGTGCAGCTGCCGGCCGGCGGCAACAAGAAGCATTCCGTGCTCAACGTTTAGACGACGACGAGTTCAGGAGCTGGACTTTCCGAATTTTTAGCCCAAGTCACTTCTCCCTAGCCTAAGTAGTCCCGCGTAGTCCCAACCTCCCCTCAGCTAGATTTAATTTATGTCTTGTGATTCGTCATGATTTATGTTCTTTATATTCTGTTCTCCTCGTTTCTTGTCTTGTTTCCCACACTACGTGACGTGCCAAAAGCAAAGCCTTTGACCAACATATGTATAATTCCCCGAAAGTCTTGTGACAAAGTGTGTCTATATAGAGAGAGAGAGATATTCCACGAGCACTGCTCCGATCGATTGCATTCCCAGAATTTCCATTGCCAACTGAGCAGTATTTCCCTGACAACTTGTACACCTGACATGATGGAGGAGGAGGAGGAGTCCATGGATCCTGGGCCCCCCCACGGAAGATTGATGGCACACTTGTCTTCGATTGACGAACATCTGAATAACGTAAATCATCCATCATTCATTGAGGCGGCGCGAGGAGATATCTCTTGGCTCGGGTTCGGAGACGGAAACGGAGCGTGGCGGTGCAAACTGGTTGCCGACGCACTCTTGGCGAGCTGCTCACTGACTCACGAGCGACTTTCAAATTGGCCCAAACATAAGAAAAAAATAAAAACCACAAAAAAGCAGGCAAGACGAAAAAAAAAGTCTGCCCGGCAACAGCGGCAAGGCGCTTAGAGATGGCACGAAATGCCAACGGCAACGTGAGATCTTGCGGATCTCGACGGCGTCCAGCTGCTCAAGAGTAATCAAGAGAAACACTTTCGATGCCACCGTCTCCATCTCCGTCTGCTGCTCCTCCTCCTGCTACCTCACCGCCTGCAGACACAACCAAAAATAGAGCCCAGAGATCTTTGTCCCATTAAGTGCGCAGACACACTCGTTGGATCACATGGCGGTGTGTCCCAACTCATTAACATAGAGCCATTTCCAATTGAAAGTATTATCACCTCACGATTAGAGTCCGTCCACAAGAAGAATTCTTCCCAATGCCCACTTCCCAGTCTTCTGCCTTCAGGGAATCTGAATTTCCAAAGACAAGCGACAATATCAAATGGTGAATTGATGATGATGCATATTCGTACATATATATTTTTTGGCCTCTATGGATATATAGAGAGTAGAGCTGTAGAGGAACCTCGCTTTGCACACCCACAGCGCACAATCCAATCTCGGGACGTGAGACTAGCCTCCTTTCTGAACGGAACAACCTATCAATATCTTACTCACCAGCAATATATATATATATTAGTCTATATTTCATATGTGTCCCAGATCGATTGGGGATCGAGTTCGTTATTTGTTGTTAAGATCGTATCGTATTGCGCGTATTTATCGTCAAATGTTTTCGCCGTTCAATGTACGTATAACTGTACGAGTTTATGTAGATAATGTGACTATCCGTAGTTTGTAGATCCGATAAATATATAAACACAATAAAGTGATGTGAAGCCACAGTGACCGATCGTTTCACTCCCCCCAAGTAACTCTCCGTGTGAACTTACTTTTCTTATATTTATTCAAAGTATAATGATTAAGAACTAAAGAAAACCATATGTCAGTTCGATTAGCTTACTTAAGAATGTAAAACATAGGGGGTTGGGGGGCTATCATAGCGCATATGAAACTGATTAATTCCTTGAATACTTCTCCGTGATTCTGGATGGGAGGTTGCATCGCAACTTTGATGAAGTTTTTGGTCGATCAATAAATTAATTGTAGAAATGATTGGGGGGTGCAAATAAATATATAGAATACGAATTGGGTGATTGACTGATTGATTGATTGAATGTGTGTTTGCGTGTGTGGTTCGAGTTTGGTTACAAGTCCTTCGCTTGCTTAAGTAAAACGGCCAATTGGTTTTGTTTAAATACGTTAACTAGAGCTCGCCTGAATCGCTAGGAACAATCAATTGCTACTTAAGTTTAAAACTATAATTGAAGAAGAAACCAATATAAAGTAGATTGAATTCGAACGCGATACGTGTGGTGACTGCTATTCGAGGTTAGGAGTTACGATTTAAGATTACGAATATTTAGTGTCTAAGCCGGCATTAGACACGGATAATAATTATAATTAATATTACGGATTACCCACTAAATATGAGCTTAAGTCTAAATTGTACATAACTGTAAATCGTATGACGCTGCTCTTCTCTCTTCCTACCATTGTTGATTTTTTTGTTTTTTTTTTTGTGATTTTTCTAAGCATATTTTTCTTTTCCTTTCCTTTTCCTTTCCGCGCATCTTCGAAGGCATTTGATCTATCTAACTAACTAGATGAATTATTCCCGTCGTCAATCCAATAGCCTTTGTTTCTGTGGTTTCCGGTGGGATCTTTAGTCTTGCTCCTTCTGCAAGGACACAAACAAGGGGAATAGCCAGGAGTTAGTTTGAGCAAGGATTCAGTTTGTCGGCAGGAATACTTACAAGTACGGGATACACGAAGGTGTCGGCGGTATCGAAGCCAACGGCATTGCGGGCCACGCACTTGTAGTTGCCCATATCCTCCCACTTGATGTCAGCGATCATCAGCTGTCCCGTGGGCAGGACCTTGAAGCGGTGTCCGCCAACGATCTCCTTGTTCTCGTTGTTGAACCAAGTGACCTCGGCCCGGGGGACAGCGTGCGCCTGGCAGGGCAGCAGGATATTGGAGCCCATCAGGTCCAGATGCGTCTTCTCCGTGTAGGTAATGCGCGGCTTCTGGGCACCCGGATAGGTCTTCTCCGCCACATGCCTCGAGGAGCGAGGCGGATGCACCACGGTGCTGGCAAAGATGGTCTTCGAGCCCGAGCGGCCGACGCAGGTGTAGGTGCGGGCTTCGCTCAGCGGATGATCGATGATGTGCACGGATCGCACGCGAACAATGGCGCTGGGTGCATCCTCGGACAGCTGGTTGGACTCCAGGTCTTCGAGCTAAAAGAGGAAACAGGGGGAAATCAGAGGGTTTCGAGGGAAGTCAGAGGCCTTAGATAGACTTACCTCTGAGCGTGGCAGGTGACCGACAACCCACTGAATGCTGGGCACCTGGGAGCCCATCATCTCGCACACAATCTCAACGGTGGCTCCCTCCGCCTGCAGCATCTTCGCGGGCGGCGTCTTGGTGAACTTGAGCCAGTCAGCGTCGAAGGCCCGGTTGCGGGGCTTCTCCTCCTGCGCCGGCTCCGCTTCCGTCTCAATGGAGTTGTCCACGTCGTTGCTATCATCGTCCACAATGTCCACGGCCCGGCCGCGGACACTCGCGATGCTGCCGAACAGCAGCAGCGCTAAGGCGCACACATGTAAATTCATTTTCTGTAAGATCAGAAATCAGAGCGATGATTCGCAAATGAGTGCAAAGTTCAGAGGCAGAGAAGAGCACGACGAGTCGTACGACTCTAATATGGGTTAATAAACTTTATAGTCACGGCTTTCTGCCAGTCATCCCAACTTATCACTTATCACTTGTGCCCCCGGCGTAGCTATAAATCACGGGGAGGTCTCTCCACATGAGTCTATCTCTATCTCCCGTCCCGTTCCCGATAAGCGGAGACCTTCACTCGCTGGCGAGCTCTAGAACATTACTAACACTTGCGAAATGGGGAACATCCGAAGCGGAATCCTTCGTGCCCAGTCACCTCTACCTCGACCCGAGAGCTCTCACGAATTTCACAATGCCACGACGCCAGTGGAATGAATATAAGAATGATATAAGAGGAATCTGGCGTGGGCAGGCGGCCGAAGACAGAAGACAGAAGACACTAGATAATTATTCAGTTTGAAAAAACGTGAAATCGAAATCGGAATGACATCGTTGTGACGTCAATTTCTTGGGATTTCGGTTCAGTTCGATTCACCCACGCTTTGGCTGCGGCCACAGATCAAGGGCCCCATATATATAATATATTATAGTGTGTCTAGAGTCTAGACTGGACAAACTGCGTGACCGATTAATTATTCAAATAGTTTCGAGGGTATATTATGTAGATTCGCCAATCGCTGGCGAATATTGCATCAGACTTTGACATCGCGACTTGGGTTTGCCCTTCAGCAAGCGGGGATTTCTACCGGGTATTTCTACGAACTGGAACTCCCGAAATGGGTCACCATCCCTAATCCTCCCAGAGATCCCCGCGACTCACCTTTTGATTTGATTTCTTTTTTCTGCTCTTCCGGTAAAAAATGTTTGCAAATTTCTCCCTAACTTTGGATAACTTTGGATCGCTTGCTATCGGCGGCGGCTGGCTTGTCGTTATGTTATGAACGAATTTATCAGCTCTATGTTGTGGTGGCTCCTGGTCTGGGCTTTCTGGTTGAAGTTCTGGAGAATTTGGCTTAGCACTGACATAGGTCCGGCGCTGGATGCCGTCTTGGTAACTGGGCAGCACAGTGTTTTCGGCGGAATCTTGGCTGCTTCTGCTGCTGCTTCTGGCCTGCGAGAGCTGTGGGGCTGTGGCTGGAGGAGGAGCTGGCTGGCGGTCAGTGGCGGACGTCCTGGAACGTGGGGTCTTGCGGATTCTGGGAGCTGGGAGCGCGCTGCTTAGCAATTTCAGAGCGACTTTAAGGCGTAGCGAATGTCCAGTTGACGGCTTTGGCACATTTAGCAGAGTCTCGGCGGAATCAGAGATCTCTCGTGGCTTTCGATTTGGACGTGGACTTGGACTTGGTCTGGTTGTTGGCGCGACACTCGTTTGAATACGCACGGTTCATCGACATTACACTCGAGTCAAGGTGCGGTGTTTAAGCTGCGATCGCGGTCTGGTGGCTGCTGAGTTCGGTTCACGTAAGCGAGGATCGGTGTGGATCGGTTTGGATCGGCTTGGATCGGTGTGGATCGGGAACTGCTCTCAAGTTGTGTTCAACAGCTGGAAACTGTGCTGTAAACTGACTCGGCCACCGCTGCGCTCTTCCATTTATATGCGACGCCCGGCACCAACACAGGCGCACCTGGCTGCGGCTGCTCGCGCTCTCTCTATCAGTCTCTGTCTCTCCGGGTGGTGTGTGCTGTGCTGTGCTGTGCCATGCCTCTTTCTTCGATCCTCTCTCCGGCTCTTCCCCCTCAGCCAGCCCCCTCCCCGACCCTGGTACGGTGACAAGCGACCAGAATTCAATTACTTCGTTTCTCGTCTCGTAATTCTTTGTGCTACCGCCGCACCGGGACAGTCCGGAACAAAATTGGATATTACCGGCCAAGGGGATACGTGCTATCGTGCCCTGGCTTTCGTTTGCTCAATTGCTGTGAATGGGACAGTGCGGACTGAGTTGGCAGGGAACCCAAAACACACTAGCCACCGGAGGCACTACTAAGAGGGATCTCTGGGTCAGGGAAATCTTAAACGAACTTACAACTGTCCGGAAAATAAATGTTTATATAAGTTTCATAGATAGATTTCATAGATCAAGGGATCTCTAAAGATCCTTATTAGATTCTGAAAACCCTTTTAGCAAATATAATTATAAGTTGATAGGTCTGTAGCTCTAGAACTTTTCAATTATATTTTACTGAAAAAAATATAAACTAATTAGCTCTAATATAATATTAATTTATCCCAAGGATCTGTAAGATCCATAAAATATCGTCTTTCAAACGCTTTTGATTTTCCAAAAGTAACTTTTAAGGTGATAAAAGTTATGGGAATCCTATACAAGTTGTTAAAACTTGTAGAAATCCTCTATAATAAGATTTGGATGATAAAGACCTCCTGAAGCCAAGTTTACCTTATCAAATCATGACTGTACCATAAATTTGATCTGCTGATTTCATTTCACAAATCTCAACGGTTTTAATTATTAATTTTTGCTTTTATTTCTTTTTTTTCTGGTGGTTTCATTTTTATAAATACTGGATTTGGATACCCATAACCAATCAGCCAATTTAATAACCCACCGGCAGGATCCATAACTCGACTCCGCAGCCGGTTGACAGTGTAAGCAGAATTCAAATGTCTGGCTGAGATCAGACCACTTCTTCTGCGTCCCAGTCTCTTCGACGGGTGTCTTGGGGGGTCTTTGGGGCTGCGGGGGCACACGGGTCCCTGGCATGGTGCAAGGTTCCATTAGCCGCGACCGAGTCCGAGTCTGTGTTGGAGTCCGCGTCCGATTCCGAGCCCGGTCTCTGTCCCTCCATCAGATCTGTCTGACCGTCCGATCGCCTCATTGCAATCAAGTGTGAGTGCCAGTTTGTCTGCGGCGATCGTTGGTTGGTGGGGCGGACGAGGGAGGAGACCGAGGGGAAGGGGACGGGTGCGATACCACAAAATACACTGGCAGAAAAAGAAGCTGGCAATTCAGTGTGATTGAATGCGAAAGCGTTTTTTGGGTGAGTAGCAGATTCTAGATTGAATTTTAGATAAAGAGTTTGTGAAATGACCAACTAGCTTAAATCCATTCTCGGAATGATTAGTTTCTTCAAAAAATTAATTTGGGAATTATAAGGAGCTTAAAAAAAACACAGAAAATTGACTTGTGATGGGACTTTTTAAGTGTTTAGGATTTTAGTTTTAAGCTCAACTAATTGGACTTTAAAAAACGATCTTTCAAACCATTTAAGAATCAAAATAATTATGTTTAAGTTATCCAAATTATGGTATTTTATTTTTAAATCTAAAAAATTTCTTTAGCTTAAGTCATCAAAAATATATCAGCTTTTGTTACAGATTTTATATTCCCATTATGTTTGCTCAAGTGGGTTATTTGCCTTCGGGTCTAGACTATTCTTAGCCAGATTTGGTCTCTCCCTAATTTCTTCAAGTGCATTATGATTGCCTGCCAGTGAACACGAGTGTATGCTGTGTGTGTGTGTGTGTAATGGGAGGGGGGTGCACTTGCGGTGTCAGAAGCGTCGAGAGGGGTGTCGTCAAAACTAGTCTGAGCTGGCATTGCCGGCCGGGAGCTTGGAACCGGGAACTTGGCGGAGCCGGAGGGCAGGAGGTGCAGCCAAAATGGCAGACAGACTGGCAGCCACATCGCGTGTTCGCTTTCCGCGCTGTTGCCGGGCGGCAGCCACTTTGCGGTCAAGGGGAGGGGGGATAGACAGGGGCGGGGCAGTAAGGGGAGAAGGGAGGAGCTGCACTCGGAAAAATATTTACTAAGGAGGGAAAAGAAAAGCACTAAAAGTGCTTTCTAAAGATATTTTTATAGAATGATCAGATAATTTATATCGATTGGAAACTTTTAAGTTTAAAAATTTATATAACCAAATTTGATTAAGTAAATTCAGAAATATACCTTAGGAATTGTAAAAGGTTTTAAGGGTTTCTATACGCTACTTTTTGGAATGCTTTAAATCCTAGAAGAATGTCATTTAAATCTCAATTTTTTTTTACTAAAAGACAACTCCTCCAACTTTCTAGTTTTGCAAATTCTGTTTAAGTTTCAACTAATTTTTTCCCATTTAGAAAGGACATCATTTTCTTTAGGTGTACGCAGGCACCGCGACTAGTTTTCTTTCTTCGCTTTATCGACAAGCCACATCGACGGCGACAACTAGATTCAATTCTACAAGTAATTTATTTATTGCACGTTACACAAATCGTCCGAGTCCGACCGCAGCAGACTGCTCCCCGCGCCCCCCCAACGTCTCCTCGGTCCTCCCCGTGGAAACACTTGGCAGCGGCATCGTTTGCAGCCACAAAGCAAAATTCAATTGAGAGGAAAAAAAATCTTGCAGGTGCTTGAAATTGTGTCTCGTGCCGATGCCTCCTCCTTGCTGCTCCCGCTCCCGCTCCCTCTCCGTTCCCCCGGGACACCACCGCCGGCCTGCTGCTCCTCCTCGTCAGCCTTGGCCGGCACACCTCAAAGCGCTGGCAACGAACGATACGAGAGTATCGTAACGCTGACGTAAGGGGCACTGAATTGAAATGGCCTTTTGATGCGACTCGGGGAGCACTTTCTATAATAGAGACGATAGGAGACGGCGGCAGGCCAGCGATCCGATCCGAACCGATCCGAACCGATCCCCTCACGTAACATTCGCCAGCTTGTGACGCGGTCAGGGGTTGCACTTCCTAGATGACCGCAACGCACAGATTGCATCCGTAGTCTTTGAACCGCCATCCAAATTGGAGCTTGATCAGCAGTTCGGATGGGTTAATTCAATCAAGTTGGATTCAAGTTGAAGGAAACAACGTTTGTGTTGAAGGGGAACTTGGGAAACATAGGGGGTTTTTGAAGACAAAACGGAAAAACATAGAAGGGAATTTTGGAATGTCTAAAAGTGAAAGGAGGACAAAGGATATTAGTATTCTGCTGAAAAAGAACTTGGGAAGATAACTATTCATTTGATAACATGAGATCTGTGATCACAAGTATTTGATGGGAAATCGTGGATGCTAGGTATTAAAAATGGATCTCTCTGAATATATGGGGTATGAATCTTTAAAAAGAAAATATTTGAAACATTTTGGCTTGGCTTTTGAAAGACCCCTTTCTTTTTCCAAGTGTGATTTGATGGGCTTTTGAAATGAGATCAGCTTGGATTGGAATCGGAACCGTCTTAGCTTCGCTTGGCATACATATTCATGTGGCCATCGACGACGACATGGGAGATCGTCACCGGCCGGCACCACTATAGCCGTTCTTCGATCTCCAATTATCAACGCCCAACCAATCTCTCAGGTGGATGGCCCAGCATTGTCATCGAAGTCTTTCGTGCGAAGCGTAGATTTATAGGTTCCATTTCCTAGAAATGATCGTGGCTGGTTTTCACCGCGGACACACACAAACACACATTAAGAGAGGTCGAGGTGAGGTGAGGTGCCCGTGCCCCGCCACTCTTTTCCATACAGCAATACATAGCGTATGTTATGTCTCTGAAGTGACTGAAAATCGTACGATTGTTCGGTGGGTTGATGGCACAAATTATTGCATCATGACAGAGCGGACGATCGGAGACGGAGACTCGTGCATATTGTGCATGGGCAAGCCAAATTGGCCCGCTTCCGCTAATGGGTAATGGGTAATGGGTATATCTCCTCGGACTGGCCACTCGGCAACAGTTTGCGCCGCATGCATCTGCATCTGCATCTGCCTCGGCATCACACCACCACTCGCATCGTTTGCACTTTTCTGCTAATTAACGTCGTGCCAGCGATAGCAACACCTCCAGAGCCGCAGATACAATAATACAGCACCGGAACCACTCGACGGGGGTAGGGGTACACAGGGGGAAAATATTGTATGGGTTTCGAAAGAGAAATTTAAAATCTTTAACCAAAAAAGCTGACGGAACGCAGCTTAATTTAAGGAGTAAGTTACTTACTATCAAAGCCATACTAAATTGTAACTATAAGATACTCGTCTAGTAGCTAAGTATCTTAAATAATTCCCGCTTACTATGAAGATTGATTTCTTTCAGTGCACAGTTGTGACAGGAGGTAGGGGTAACGGCTCATTCAAAGTTGGACAGCGGGACAGACGGATAGAGCAGGAGTCGGCGACGGAGTCGAAGTCTGAATCAAAGTCGAAGACACAGACAGAGACAGAGCGAGAGTTCGGGGAAAAGATAGTGCAACATGCAACTGGCAAGCCAAGACCAGTCGGCCACATACAGATACATTTACAGATGCATTCGTTGAATGGCAGGTTGTGCCTGTGTCTGTGTCTGTGCGACTGCGACTGTATCAGCCAGTGGAACGCTGGTGACGACGTGAGAAAATTCATGTTCATGCCACAAATTCTGTGCCGTTTTCACAGCGTTTCGTCCCCTACTTTTTGCCTGCCGTCGCACTGATAGAGCCGGGTTTTAGCCGCCTAGCAACAGTTAACAACTTCTTTCGACTTCTCTGGGCTTCCCAAACCCGATCTCGAACGAGAGCGGCGAGCTCGTGTCGCCTTGACACCGGCACAGATGAAAGGTCAGTTCAGGGAATTGGACTCCATGAAGGTCACAATTACAGGGCCACCGGGTCACCAGGGTCGATCGGCAAATGGCCAGGTGTCAGGTGACGATAATTCCCCGGAAGGTGTTCGAGAGAACCCATTGAGAGAACTATTCAAGTTTCTTCGTTATATTCTGGAATTAACCTTAAGCTTGATAATTCTTGGGTTCTCCAAAGTATTCTCGGGGATTTCTTAGCCCAAAAGTGAATCACAGCCAAGTCAATTAATTTCCTTGACCCTTCAAAGTGAACTTGAACTGGGTGAGGCCCCCAGGGTCTTTGATAAGCCTCCTAACCGACTTGAGACCCCAATCATTTCGCTCTCTTGGTTAGTGTAATGCCCCCCCGATTCTCTCTTTCGACATACATATATAAAAATAATAACAAGATCGGAACGCACATTCCATATAGAGAGTGTGATGTGTGTATAATGTACTCTGAGCATAACGAACAAATGGAATGGAAAATTTTTTCGAAACCACACAAGTATCATGTTTCTTTGGCTTTTTGTGTAAAATGTGGAAAATTTTCACGACAAATCCGAATGAAATGCAATTATCACTAATTGCTTGGAGGGGTGGAGGGTTAGAGAGTGCTCTGAATGGAGCCGCTCTGAAACAGAAAATACTTACAACTAAACATTTCTGGGAGCTGGGAGCTTGGGAGCTGCTGCTTATCGGCGAAGGTGACTACGGAATTGGAATTGGAATTGGAATGGAAATGGGAATTGGAAGCGGAATTGTGACTTCCTCATCGCATATTCAGGGGACGACAAATGTGCCGGGGTAATTGTAATTTATCAATTAACCGGCGATGATTTACGCGATTAAGTGCGCCTTGTGCTGCTCTTCCCCGGGGTAATCCGACTCCCCGGCATTCTTCGTCGTCTGTGTGTGTGTATGAGAGAGTGGTGTCGTTTCTTTTCGGGTCTCCAGTTACCTCCGCCGTACCTTCTGTGAGTGCGAGTGTGTGTGAGTGTGTCTGTTGTGCAACACGTTGATCGGACACCCAAAGAGAGGTCTGTCTGGGTCGAAGTGTCTCTCCCAATTTGCGTTCCGATTGCATCAGCCATTCATTGAAGCCTCTCTGCCCAGGGTGCACTCTTCACTCTTTGCCGAAAGGTAAACGCCAGTAAGGTATGACCAAAATTCAGAGCGTAACCCTGAGGTCCGTCCCTGCATCTGTGTGAGTGAGAGCGAACGAGTGTGGAGTATCTGTGAGTGCGAGCCACCCAAAGAGAATTTGGTGAGTCACCGCCAAGTGTTAAAATCAAATATTCAAAAACGATACGAGGTGGGCTCAGCTCGGAGTGCTTTAAAATTAAGTCAGAGCTAGGAAAATCGTTGCACAATGAGGCATTCTTGATTTAGAATTCGATTACTGGAAGCCACTAGAGTCACGAGAATTATTTGTAAATTAAAGATTAAATCAAGTCCCGTCTTTAACCTTAGTAAAGGTAAATCAAGAATATATATTGAATACCATTCATAAATCAAATAAATCAGGTGACAATTTCACAAGTCTTGCTTTCTCGAAGTCGTTAACAAGAAACCCCTAAGGTCAGCTGAAATATTTTAAAGCAAACGTATCGAATTCTCGCTTATTTTGATGCCCAAGGCATTAACTATTGTTTACCTATTTATATTTTGCATTATGTAGAGTCAGAAATCGGGAAAGAGTCAACAATTTATTGGGAAAGCTATTAAAAGAACTACACAGGTCAGCAAAAGTATTATTCAGTCAACGTCGTATTGCATATCTCAATTCAATTTAATGACCTTTTCAGCTTTTCTCCAGTTTTATTTGAACAATCAATCAGATATATCCAAAAGGATTTAGTCATAAATAATGACTAGATAAGGCAGCTAGACTTGCTTGGATTATTTGGAATTACATAAGTCAGCAAAAATATCTATAAACAAAAAAAAGAAACCAACACGCCCATCGGATCACGTTTATTTTTAAGCCCAAGATATTCCGAATTGTCACCTTTTTTCCGCTGAATCTATACAAATTGATACGGAATACCTTTCTTAATTATCAATGAAATTTTTACCTGTACGCTTTTAAAGATAGAGGCGGCCGCCAGCTAGGGAGACAGTTAGATAAGCCCTACTTTCCTGTACAGTCACTTATAGTCTTGCGATTTGGCTACCGATATGAGAAGTATAGAAGTAAGTATTCGAACGTGCTCTTTGTCAATTATTCCGGACCCGCCCCTGCCTAACCCCACCGAAGAAGCCTCTTATCTGCTCCATGTTTCGTTCTAATTGTAATCATTCCATTTTAATGAATTGGCAAAAGAAAACAATAACAGAAAATGAGGTTAACTTTGGGGAACCGAATCTGGTTATACCCTGGACAAATAAATGATCAGTTATTTATGATTTATAGTTTAAAAACCAAATAATGACTTAGAAATCGATCTTTATATCTCACTATAACGATTTAAGCCAATTGAAAAAAGAGCAAACTATTATAAAAACTTAATTTCCCCTTAGTAAAGGATGCTGATATCTCATTATAACAGTTTTTATGCGTATTAAACGCAATATTTATATTTAAAAGATAATTATTTAACTCAACACAATCCCGATTAGAGATTTGATCTTCTTTACTCCCCCTAAGGGGCATTATCCCCATTATTCTCTTTTTTAGGGTAGCCTTCAGAGATGACGCGTGATGACGTGTGCAGAGATGTTTTCCACTTGGCGATGCGAACATTATCGTCGTCATCATCATCATCGTAGCGCCCCAAGTTCAATAGAGCTTGAAAAACAATTATGAAAGCAAAAACATGTATGCGAGTGTGTGTGTGTGGCAACGAGCCCCCTTTTATACACACACACATAAAGGCCGAAAAGGGAGGGAGGTCGCCAATTAAAGATTCCTCCTAATTGCCTCTACATATTGAGCGAATATACATACAAACATACGCTCGAATGTGCGCAATATTCCAGTTAGGCGTTCATTAAGTGCACTAGTGTGTGCAGCATAATTGAGCCGCACTGCCGCTGCTGCGTCTGTGTGTTTATCCACACAGCATTCGGGGCATCGCGTTGGGGGCTCGTCTCTCGCAGCGTCTACGCCCTACTCGCACACACACAGATAAACCTAGTAGAGCAGCGCTGCCGGCGATTGTGCGGCGAAAGAGCAAAGCTGCGATGGCTGCTCTTTCTCACACTCTCTTCAGCTCTTCAGCCTCCGCTCTCACAAGCGCCCACACTCTCCCCACCGCCCCCAAATCGATCGCATATGCAAATGTGCGTGCCAAGTGAAATAAAAAGATCGCTCTCTTGTGATGACTGTGACGCATTTGAACTCGCGTTGCCTTCGATTCCTTTTCGTTGCTCGCTTTTTTGCTTAGCGCTTTTTTTTATTATTAAAATTGCAATTTATTACAAAAAGCGATCTGATTATTAATTGCTTTTGAATTGATTTCGATTCAGAATCGAACGATAGTCGCTTTGAGCGCAAAGAGGGGAGTGTGGGAGTGGGAGGGGTACAGGCACTCAGAAAAATCGCAAAATCTATATTTTTAAATATTATTTGAATATTTTGAAATTTCCAAGATGAATTTAAAATTTTTTTCTTTTTTTACTTCATTTTGTAATTATTATAATCTGTTCGGAATAGAAAATACAAATTTTTATTTTAGCTATTTCTATTTTTCACAAAACTTGATTTTCGAGTTTATTAATAATAATATGAGCATAATTTTACCCGAAGGATCCGAAAAATGTCCAGTTTTTAGAAAATCTAAGAATTCATATGTCAAAAATGTGATATTTTTAAGTCTAATAAAATCAGTATGATAATAAGACACCTCAAACACTTTTAATAATTCCTCCTAGCACTTAAAAATCTTTGGTGATTTAAAAAAATTATAGATTTTAAAACAAAATACAACATTTAATTTTCAAAGTGTGTGTCTGCGTGACCAGCGCAACGTCAGGCTCGCTCGGAACATGTAACCCATTCTGATCCGATCGGATCTGATCGGATTGGATGTTGGAAATGTAGTTAAACTCGGCTGGAGGTGGGATGTGGAAGGTATTAAGGTGGACGTGGATGTGGAGATGTTTGCCGTCTCACGTAGCCACTGCTCCACTTGGGGGCGACTTTGAACTGGAACTACGAGTGCAACAACGCTGGAGCTTCAGCTGAGGCGACACTAAAGGCCAGGCCAAGAAGCTGACTCAGCTCTTGGTTATTTCTTTTCGGATTAAGCCAGGTGATATCTACGATATCAATTATTGCACAAGAAGCCGTTTGAAAGAAACTGTTTCATAGATGCAGAATTGTTATCAATTTCAAGCGTTATAAAATATACCTATATATCCTCATAATCTAGCTAATATTTAATCAGTTCTTTATAATATATAACCAATATACGACATGAGAACTTGTAAATTGAAAAGGTCATGATTTTCTACTATCATCTGCCGTATCATCGTGATCTTGGAATGACTATTTAACTGATAACAAATTTTTTAGCTGCGTCACTAAAAAAAATTCCAGTTATTATTAGCAAAAGATTAGAAAACAATAATTATCTGTAACCAGAAGATTCCTTTTTTAACCAAGTTACAACGACATTTAACATAAATTTCATCATTGTCTGTCGTTAAAAACACTTCATAAATCATTGTAGTTATTAAAATAAGTTAAAAAAGCGGAAAGCATATTGCAAATTATATGTTTAAAACAGTTGAGCAGGTCCGGAATCTAGAGTCTAGATGAAACTGCTAAAAGCCAGAAATTCTCGACAAAAATAAAAAACAGCCAAAAAGTTCATAATATTTTTGTCTTTGGATTCTCACGATCCATGAGATCGCCTGAGGACACTTTGTTTACGCTTGGTTCCTTGATCCGATTTTCGGCATATAAAAGCATATTTCTCTTCTCAGTATCTTGAAGATAAACAACAACAGCGGATCAGATCCTATATCAATGGGGGGAGAACTGTGCCTCAGACCGACTGGCGACTTCTCCCAGGAATTCACTAAGGCCCCGTTGTGAACCGAACCTTTTCAGCCTTATATTTGAGGTCTATTACTGGGCGATCTGTTGCCTAGGGAAACTTGTTGCCCGGGGCGATAATAATACGCTGGTGATCACTCGATCGCTCCGGTATATAGTAATTTGTTGTACAATTAAAATTGTACAATCACGAGCTTGTGCCAAACTGAAAAGTTGAAATGATTCAATTAAGTCCGTTTGACTCTTGCCCCTTCTCCGCGAGCACGTCACACGACGACAGCGAATCAAGGCAATTCCAAAGACTGGCTTTTTTAGCACTCTGATCCCGAAAATTTTACCGAATTGATGGCACGAGAACCAGAAACTGGTACAAAAATCAAGAGGGAATCACTGAGCGGGCTCAAAGTCTGAGCTGGCGGATGATGAGTCAGGCCGAGGAAGGGTTATTAGATTCTATCCAAACCCTCTCAGATGTGGCACTTTAGGGAGTTTTGTTTCTTTTGTGGCTTAGGAAATATCCTTCCAGGTCTTTTTAGAATGGGATTGTTTCCAATATTTTTTACAATAAATATTTACGGTATTTGTTACTTTCTTAAATGAAATATTTTCATGCAGGTTACCTATTTTGAACTTAAAAAAACATTTTCTTAACTAATAGTTGATCACCTTTTCACAAGAGTAAAACCAATTTTAAATTTGGCTCTCAAAAAAAAAAGTAAACTATTTACCAATAAAAGTTTATTGCCATTTGATTTTTTAATTTTTAATTAAGTTTAAAAGAATTTTTTGAAAAATTATTTTTATATTTTTAGGAACAAAATATTAGAGTTTTTTAACTACCAAAACATAAAATAGCAGAAATAAAATCTAACAAATCAATCAATTCCAATCGTTTAGAAAAGGAAAAAATTAAATCAGTCGCACTTGGTTAAAGGAATTTGTTATAAAATTTTTATTGTCAAAATTTCAAGCTCCCAAAATATTAAAAACCTTTTTTTATAAAACCCTAAAACCAGAAACTCTAAACCCTTAACTAAAATGTACCCCATATATCGCCCGATATTATTCCATATGCTTAAAACTAAGTCTTAATATGTACTTGCTTTCCTACCTGCATTTTCTTTGGTTTTTCAATTGACTTTCACTTCAGCAAATCGACGACACTTTCACTTGGAGAGTTCTAAAACTTTCGCTGAATTTTCCGTTAAATTGTAGAATACTTTCTTCGATTTCGATTTCACACTGGCACACCGCCTCAAGTTATAGTTCTTCAATTCGTTAAAGTTGCGTTCTCCCTTTGCGGTTCCAAGCGGAGGAGCTGCGGTTCTGCTCGAGATGTGGCGAGTGATGTACTGTGCGGCGGAAGGTTGAGCGTCCAGGCTTTTATATCGGCTTTTATGCCCGAAATCAACAAGTGGGGCTGTTGCCGCTGTTGCTGCTGTTGCTCTGTCCGATGAGGAACGAGGAACGAGGAACGAGGGACGAGGGACGTCCACCCGGACTCCACTAGGGGTTTAATAACAGTTATGGCGCGGCACAGCCAGTGCCAGCGATGGTGGTGATGGTGGTGGTGGTGTATCTGCCTCTGTGTCCGTGCTCGTATCTGTATCGGACGCTCGTGCTCGCATCCGAATTCGTCGGGTGCCCGGTTCCTATCTCTGGTGGCTGTATGAGTGGTGCCCAAAAGGTGGGTGGGCTCTTACTTGTTGCTCCCCGTTTGATTGATTGATTCCAAAGCTAAAAGGAAATCGCATGCAAATTTATTATTTTAAATTACATTTTTCTCGTTAATATTCGCAGTTTTAGCCCAAGATTTGATGCGACTCGCAGCGCACTGGTAAATGTTAAATGGAAATCAAAATGAAATGCATGCCCCAATTGCATAGATATATATATTCTGGCGGAGTACGGTACAATACGGTATATATCCCCCGATCTATTACCATATGGCTGCAGCAGCCGTGCTGACGGACAGGATCAATAGATGTCAGTGTGAGTCTGTCAATCAGCAAGTGCCCACCTTTATGGCCGCACGAAAGCTGATTATTCCGGATTTGTGCAGGTTTAATTTTGCGAATTTCCGTTCCATCTACTTTCTGGTCTCAGCCGCAGACAATGGCGAATCTCACTCCTGATGGTTATAGGGAGCTACCGAGCTGGAGCTCTGGATGAGCGCATAACTGCGCCAGACCTGCTGGGGTCTCCGGCTCCATCAATTGCTTGGACATTCGAGACGATATTTGCATTCCAGAGCCAGAGGCGGCGACCAATTGCACAAAGATCCCGCCGCAGACGAAGCTGCAATTGATTTTGGTGTGGCGTCAATTGAAATGCACTTCGGAGTCTAGGAGTCGGGAGCACGGAGAGAAAATACCAGGAATCCGGGAATCCTTCTCAAAAATATGTATTTTTATACCTAATTGGTATTATGATTCTAGCCCTACTAAGTGCTAATTAATTGGTCATAAGTGCCCATTAAAAAAGGGACTGTAATTCCAGCATAATGCTCCTGTCAACAATATAAACCCAAACAATTGTTATGGCCTAAGAGATCTGGAAACGAGCACTGTGCCAAATACTCAAGTGCCTACTTTGGACTCTTATCTGTGCCCGAAATATATGTATTTATTTCTATAATATAACTATTGTATAATTCATTAAAATATATAAAAAAGTCACTGAAATGTGTCACCAATTCCAAGTTCATTTGCAGTGCAAAAGATTATATTCTGTCGGTATGTATATTAAGCTTATCTGTGACTATAAAATAAATTAACAACTTGGAAATAAATATTAGAATTCAGTCAATCGCAGCGATAAGGTACGTTTTGTTAATTTAACAGAAGTATTTTTTTTAAATATATATTAAGAACTTGTACAAGAAATACCTAAGCTAGCCTTAAAAGCCCTTTAAAATAACATCAAAGTTGGCCAATAACATTAAATTTAGATTAATATATCTGATATTGTTTCTCATTTCTCTGCGTGTGGGCCTACGTGCTCCAAGTGGCCTGCCACCGTTATATTCAAATGAAGTGGAGCTCACGCAATCACAGCCGGCAGAGTAAAGCTGGGCAGACACTCGGGGAAAGTCATCATGGTGACCAGACCACCATTATGGTCGTTCCGTTTGCCCGGGGAAGAACATCATAATGATGACGCGGCGCTCGTTGAGACCTTGCCACCGCAGAATGGTTGACCTAGCAACAGAAGGAGCCATCGCCCGTGGAGAAGCAGCCAGCAGCCAACAGCCAGCAGCTAGCAGCGAGCAGGAATAGGGACACCAGGGACATCAGGGACCTGGACCCACACACCACCACCAAAATCCCGCATAGATATATGGCGCTCCTTCGGAGTCGCCCACGCAGTCGCGCAGCCAATTTGGCCATCCGTCAATAGGGCTTCATTTGAATTGCCAGCTTGTCTCCAATTGATGATGGGCCGGGCCCACGCTGCTAGGTCCTTGCCATGACCCAGACCCGCCTCCAGTCTCCTCCCCCCACGCCCCCCAACCATCTGCAATCAGTCAGCAGCATGGCGTAATTAAACCCGCCGCTGTCACAGTTGACGTCTCGTGCGTGTGACATGTCCGCAGCATTGTGCTCATCTTAATCATTCCACATATATTTTGTATTTATATTCTGGGGAATCGATGCACGTCTCTTGTCTATCCGGCTATGGAAAATCCCTAGATATGACACACACATGCCAGCAAATAGGGAAATTATATTGAACAATTGCGATTCAAGGAAAAATCCGCCTTTTTCATTAATACTAGTCTTTTCGATCATGCAATTATACGTTGCATTTCACCATACAGATCTTTTATGGGTTTTTCTTACAAAATTTATTTCTCATTTCCATTTAAGGAATCCTAGAAGGGAAGAAGGGAAGATTATCATTTGAAATTTAATAATATTGCCTAATCGGAATAGGTATAAAACTTGACGACTTATTTATATAAATCCGGTTTTACAGCTCTTCATATCCTTTAGTTTACCATTATTTTTGTAGCAAGAATATATATGTTATAAGAATAATTTATTTAATCCTAGAACCCATAAGTAATACATATTTATAGCATACTTTGAGGAAAGTCTGAATTGTTGGCCTATCAAATATACATATATGTATATGTTAAATGTATATGTATAACAAAGTAATAAAATTATTTATATTTTATGAGAGAAAGAAAATAAAATTTGGGAAATATTATAAACATTCGCTTACCAAAACCTAACTAATGATTTAATCATTTCTGGCAATTGTTTTAGATACCCGAAGGCACATATAATTTCGTAATCTTAGATGTAGTTGAGAGTATTGTCAAAATCTTACTTGTCTTTACTTGTTTTTTATTTAATATGTTCTATGGTTCCTTGTATTGTCTAAAGAACGAAATTCCTGCCAAGAGCTTCCGAAAACTTTAATATTTTTTTTAGTTCAAGGTTTCTTATAATGTAAGAATATTTGGACATCAATGGCTTGGCCTTCGATTGACCACGTAAAAAGAAAAAAATAATTCCACAAAACCACTTTAAAGAAGAGCAAATATTTGATAGTACTTTACCTTGGATCATTTTTATTATTAGACCGGTTTCTTATTGTTGGTTACCACTGTACATAAATAATTCGCTACGCAATCTAAAGCTTCAGATTATTTAGTACTAAAAAAGCTATGAGCGCCTCAATCAAGTGAGCAAAAAAGCAGGCGAAAAGCTTATACTATCTTTCAAGGTTAAAGCAGAAGTACACCCAGCGAAAAACAATAGTCCAACCTGTAGCATTTGACTGTCGTGAAGCTTTATGCATACGGAAACCAGTTAAAGCCCGAGCCTGCACTGTGACTTAACAACTGAACCGCCGGAATAAGCACACAATGAACTCTCGACGAAACCAGAAATAATTGTTGATCCAATGCAAACATTGTCAAAGCTCTCACAATCGATTGGAAATGTTCGTAATGTGTACTTACTTGTTCTAAGATTAATATTTAATTATGTACTTTATAACAGGCACTGCACCTATTATTTGGTAGGAGTTCGTCGTTTCGAAATGTTTGGAAAGAAGGTTGCGTAGTGCTTGATAGCCACTGTTAAAATTTTTCAAGTAAAATTTCAAAATTTCAAAATTCCAAAAGTATGCGAAAGCGAATGCATCGAATTTCTTCGGGTGTAACCAACTTGACAACATCACCTATGCGAAGCTTTTTATTTTCTATGCGCCACTCTCTCGGTCTCGGCGGTAGTTGCCCGCCGGTCGTCGCCTCTCGCAGTTGAAAAAGGCCATTAAACCAGCCATTTTGGGACAAGTTTAAGAAAAGCCTTGTTGCGAGGATAACCCGACTACAGCTGAAACGATGAACCGTAGGCTTACCGGGACATTAAGGAGCTGCAGAAGGCTACTCGTCGCACCCAAGCTCACCCATGACGCCACTTCGACCAGATTCCTTTCCATAACGCAGAAGCTCTTCGAGCGGCAAGAGTAAGTGTCGTTCGTTGGCAGGCAGGTTGTGAAAGTTTTACGATTTCTGGGAATCGGGAGAGCTTAGCAAATGTTTACTCTGCATGCATGTCAATTAAACAAATATAATTAGTATGATTCGGGGGGTTTGCTTAGCACGTAGGCCCCCACCAAGCATGCCTTATTGATGGTGATAACGAAGAGCTAAGTTGTGACCCATGGATCGATTAGGTAGTTCCGTCAGCTTGGTTAGCTGGATGATGATACTTTATCTAGATTAAGTGGGTGTGGTCATGTGAATCCTCTCTTCTCCCTTCACTGATCTTTCTGTCACAAGGCATCCTTAGATTTCAAGTAGAACAAGGACTCTAAATACACCTTGTTTGTGTTGCAGATGTCAAGTTCTGGTTGTTGGTGGCGGCACCGGGGGCTGTGCCATGGCTGCAAAGCTTTCGTCCCGTCTAGGCACCAATAAGGTGATCGTCTTGGAGCCAGAAGAGGTACGCAAGCCATCGGCCATTGGTGATCCGGCATATTGATAACCTTCCTTCCTGCAGAAACACTACTATCAGCCCATGTTCACCTTGATTGGTGGCGGAATGAAGCGTCTGGAGCAATCGCACAGGCAAATGGGGGATGTGCTGCCCAAGAAGGCGCGCTGGATACAGGATTGGGCCATGAATTTCGATCCAGACAAGAATGAGGTCTACACATCCGGCGGCACCACCATCAAATATGACTTCCTAGTCATCGCAACTGGTATGCAGCTGAAATATGAGAAGGTATGTCGTTAAATTCATCATATCCTCTGTCATAATCAAGATTTATCCCATAGATCCCCGGACTAGTAGAGGCCCTGGAGGCCCCGAAAAGCAATGTGTGCTCGATCTATTCACCCAAATATGTAGATGATGTCTACGGTTGTCTGCGCAAGACGTACGGGGGGAACGCGATTTTTACCTTTCCCCACTGTCCCATCAAGTGCGCCGGAGCACCGCAGAAGATCGCCTACATAGCAGAGCACTATTTCCGGAAGGTGGGTGGTTCTTTAATGCACTGAAATGTGGAATTCAATCTCCCAAATAATACCCCTTCCAGATGGGTCGCCGGGACAATGTAAATATCACTTACAATACGTCCTTGCCCGTGCTTTTTGGCGTTAAGCAATATGCAGATGCCTTGTGGAAGGTGGCAAAGAAGCGAAATATAAATGTCAACTTGAACCGAAATCTCGTGGAGGTTAAACCCCAGGACAACGTAGCCGTATTCGAAGATCTCGCCGAGCCCGGAAAGCGTTACGAGGAAAACGTAAGTAGATATACGGCTTTGGAGCTTCTTCTTAATCCATCCTTTCCATCAGTACTCCATGCTCCATGTTTGCCCACCCATGGGCGCTCCCGACGTTGTCGCCAATTGCAAGCCGCTGGTCAACGAGGCCGGATTCGTGAACGTGGACCCGGCGACGCTGCAGCACGTAAAGTACAGCAATGTGTTCGCCATTGGCGATTCCGCATCCACACCCAACTCCAAGACAGCTGCGGCGGCAGGTAATGTTCCGTTTTCGGAGTCGTAATCATCGAAATCGGAATATTCAATGATCTTTGGAATACTCAATGTGTGTGGTTTCCGCTTACATTGCAGCTGCCCAGTCACCGGTTTTGTTCAAGAATCTGATGGCGACAATAGAGGGCAAGCCGGCGAAGGAAGCTTACGATGGGTATGCCTCATGTCCGCTTGTCACCGGCTACAGCACCTGCATCCTGGCTGAGTTCGACTATAGCCTTGCCCCCCTGGAGACATTTCCCTTTGACCAAGCCAAGGAGCGATATTCGATGTTCATCATGAAGAAAACCTTTATGCCGATTCTCTACTGGCACCTAATGATGAATGGCTACTGGAATGGACCGGCAGCCATGCGAAAAGCATTTTCGATTTTTAAGCTTAAAGGTAGAAAGTAGTGATAAACCACCGTATTTCAAATACCTGGGAATTTCAAGATATTTTAAATACCAATAAAATGTAATGTTATGTGCTCCATCTAACCACGGAGCACTAACAGTAACACGGTATTTCAAATACCTCGGTACTTCAAGACATTTTGTATATATATGAAATGTATTGTAATTTGCTCCCCCACTCTTAGACCAAAACATAAAAAACTACCATGCATATATGATGAAATGTGAAAGTTTAACTTGTAAACATCCCATTTTTGTATTGCGCGCCTTGGTGTGACCAGCCTTAATTATGTAATCGATAAGCCTACCGCATAACCTTAAAAAAATTTTAAGAAAAGAAGAAACGGACACTTTGTATTAAATGCAATCCGACGTAGTAATATTTAAAGTAAAAGTCTAGAGCTATTAATTATTAAATATTCTTGGTAGAAATTCTAGCACTCGCAATTCCTCTTAATATTATTAATTTAATTTAATTTTTTACTTTTTTATTATTGACACCAATTATTTCTAGCATTATTGAAATTATTGAACTTTTTTGAACAGTGTAACCAGGCTGAGCTGTGTCAAGCAGTACGAAACCGTTAGTTTTCCATTAAAGCAGTTCCCTGGGTTGTAAGCAGTTTAAAGTATAACCTTTTGTACATTTTAGTATATTGTACAAAATTATTTCTGCTTATTTGCTGAATTCGAAGCTGGTCACACTAATCCACAGCGTGGCGTCGCTTGGCGCTGGAAATTTAAAGATAACGTACAAAAAGAACAACCAATTTGTGCTTCAAAACACGTCTAAAATAGCTCCAAGAACAAGATTTAGCAACAGAGAAAGTCGGAAAACATGAAGGCAGTGTGAGTATAAAGTAATTTTGGGGAAATTGAAGCCAGGACTAAATGTTCCTGTTCACAGACCACGGACGCCCATGCGCGTCATCCAGAAAACGCCGCGGTTGCAGCCGCAAACAACGGAGAAACATCGCAAGGACTCGTGCGAGAAGGCCAGGGATCCGGTGAATGTGTTCTGCCGCGTCCGACCACTCCAGTCAGAGGCGGATCTCACCTCGCTCCGTGTGAAGAACTCAACAACGATCGCGTTAAACCCGCCAGATCAGCTGCTGCACAAACATCACGGCGCCCAGCGCGAAATACAGTACATCTTCAAGCACGTCTTTCAGCCGGATGCTACACAGCAGGATGTGTACGGATCGGTGGCCCAGCCGCTGGTGGAAAACCTACTGCGTGGCAGGAACAGTCTACTATTCACCTACGGCGTCACGGGCAGCGGCAAGACTTACACGATGACGGGTAATTTGCGCCATCGAGGCATCATGCCGCGCTGCCTGGACGTGCTTTTTCGCACTATCTCGGACTTCCAGGCCAAGAAGTTCGTCTTCAAGCCCGATCGACTGAATGGCTTTGAGATTTTGTCCGAAGAGGATGCGCTACTTGAGCGGCAGCACGAGATGAATCAAAGGTTCGCGGGCGCCGGACGATTTGCATACAGGCACAAGGACTCTGATCCGGAGATAGCTTCCCAGGCCTCTGTGGAGCCAACGCCTCTGCTGGGCCTTGACGAGGACAATATGTACTCGGTGTTCATCACCTACATTGAGATTTACAACAACAGCGTGTACGATCTGCTCGAGGATTCGGGTATTCAGAAGTAAGTAGTGACTTGAACCAGTCATGGATATAATTTATTTCAAGGTTCTTTTGGTTTTTAACCTTATTCATTAAAATGCATCCCTTTTCCAGGACTTTGCAGAGCAAAATCATTCGCGAGGATGCCAATCGTCATATGTTCGTCCATGGCGTCACCGAGGTGGAGGTAAAGACCGTGGAGGAGGCTCTCGAGATCTTTCAAATGGGCCAGAAGCGCAAACGGATGGGACACACCGTTCTAAATGCCGAATCCAGCCGCAGTCACTCTGTGTTCAACATACGCCTGGTGCAGGCACCCACCGACAGCCAGGGCGAGAATGTGGTCCAGGACAAGCAGAATATTACGGTGAGTCAGCTGTCCCTGGTGGATCTGGCGGGCAGTGAGCGCTCGTCGCGCACCAAGAATACTGGAGTGCGATTGCGAGAAGCGGGCAACATCAACAACTCGCTTATGACGCTGCGCACTTGCCTCGAGTATCTGCGCGAGAACCAGCAGGCTGCCAGCAATGGTATGCCTGCGAAGAAGATCCCCTATCGCGACTCCAAGATCACGCACATGTTCAAAAACTATTTCGACGGCGAGGGCCAAGTGTCCATGATTGTGTGCATTAATCCAAGGATAGAGGATTATGACGAGAATATGGTAAGTTGTCATATTTGCGCACAGGTTAAAACCTAGTTAAAACCATGTTTTCGCCTTTAGCAAGTGATGAAGTTTGCGGAGATGACGCAAGAGGTGCAGATAGCGCGTGCCACCCCCATGAAAACCGACTTAGGGCTGACCCCTGGTCGTCGCAAGGCCAACAAGCTCTTCAAGATCGCCGTAAACAATCTAAACGAGCTTGGCATACCCGAGGCCAAGGATCTGGAAGTGGATGTGGGCTTAGTGTACAGTCTGGGACCCGATTTTCCGGCCTACCAAATGGACAGTCCCGAGGCGGAGGTCAAGATCCAGGAGCTGATGCACTATCTGGAGCAGCGCATTGAGAAACGCAAGAAGCTGCGCTGCAATTTGGACATTAAGTGTAGGTCTTAGTGTTTTGATCTATCAAGAATGGCATTTAATCATTCCGTATCTCTTCCCAGGCGACAGCTTCCGCCAGATGCTGATGAACCTAGACCGGGACAACCTACAGCTGCGTACCGAACTCGCCTCCTTGAAGGCTGTGTACAAGCAGGAGCGCGATCGCAGCGCGGCCTTGGAGAAGAAGGTGCGCATCCACGAGAGCTCCATCGATGTGCTGAACAACACGCTGAGCAAGCGGGACCGGCAGATCGAGGAGCTGCTGTTTAAGCTGAACGAGAAGGAGAGCCAGCTTACGCAGAAGGAGCACGAGAAGGAGAAGCAAAAGAAGAAGTTCAGCTCCAAGCTGGCCGTGGAGTCGGATAAGACCAAGCGAGAGTTTGAGCATAAGCTGCGTGAGCAGCGGGCGAAACTAACGGAACGGATGCGCATCAAGGACGAGAAGCTGCGTCTGGTCTCAAATATACTGCAGTCCGAGGATCTGCCCAGTCTGCCACGCTCCCAGAGCTCTGAGGATTTGCTCAATGAGAAGGATCGCGGGGCATTCACAGCACGTACGGAATCCTCGGTACCGGCGACACGAACAGATATCTATGCCACCCCACGACACGTAAGGACACCTTTTCAGTCGTCATTTATTTCGTAATTCTTACGTTCTTTACAACAGGGCGCCGCAGCTGCTAACAATCGACATCGACGCTCCCGATCCGCCGGCGACAAGTGGCTGGAGCACAGGGCTGCGAATCCCGTGCCCCTGGGCACCATCATGCAACCGTATCTTAAGAACCGCAAGTCGATCACAAAGCTAACCGACATGAAGGAGCTGACGGCCCATGGAGCCAATAAGTACTGCCTCGTCTCCCAGGAGGCGGATACGGACGGTGATGTCGAGACGAAGCTGTACAAGGGCAACGTAATTCCCACCTGCGGCGGCGGCGCTCAGGTGGTGTTCAACGACGTGGAGTGCCTCAAGCAAAAGTCGCCTGTTCATTCGCCAACAAGGAAGCGACCCAGCAACGGCACTCTGTCCGCTCTGGGCGGAGGCGGTGCAGTGCCCAGCACAATCACCTCGGCCCAGGACGTGGCCTCGCGCTGCAACCTCGGCATCGAGGGACACAGCAGCAAGAAGTCGAAGATCTAGAGGGGACACCTGAACATACTTAACGAGTAGCGTTCATCAAGTTGAATTACTTACTTAGCTTATAGTCAACTTAAAATTAAGTTTATTACTCATTTATTATGGTTTTGGATTTGAATCGCATTGAAGTGATTTGTTGTATTAAAAGGCAAAGTTTAACCTGTATAAAGAAATACCCATAAATGAATTCGTAACCTCGCACATGGATGAGGATTCCTTGCTCACTAGCCGCTGCTAGCCGGAGGTTAGCGGCGGAGAGCCCTCGGTGGAAACTATCTCAGCATCGTACATAAATTCTTAATATACTTAACACTAATTATGTACCATAAAGTATTGAATATTTTATTGTTTTTTTGGAGTAATCAACCTCCAGTCAAGTTAATAAATGAAATTAAATAAAGTAACCAACTTACAGAACCCCAAAATTTATTTGGCTAACTTTCTTAAATAAAGAAATAAAAACTATGTATCTCGTCCGGAGCTTCGATTTATTGCCATGTATAGGAACTTGCCTGTTTCGACAGAAAGCGCAGTTTGTAATACAAGGATTCGCTTCTAATCCAGTAGATGGCTTCTGTGAAGATATAAAAAATAATCATTCTTGTTTACAGCAGTCACGAATAATTACGTATGCTTATTGGCAACTCACTCGACTGTTTATGCTGATAGAATAGTTCAAACTTCCAACAAAAATTAGAAAACCGTGTATTGGATTTTTATTTTATATGTTATCCCAAAATAGTAACACGATGATTTTACTTGTATTTTTATTATTATTATTCCTGCGTTTATTCAGATTTATTCTTAAACCGATAAATTTTATTGAAATACATACGGTACCATTTATTACACATATATATTTGTAGATTAATTTCAATTACTATTAAATCAGTCTATAATTAAAATATATGTTCGCTTAATGATTTCACGTGTGTGTGTTTGTGTGTGTGAGTGTTGTTACTGTGTGTGTTGTTGTGTTGCTGCTGCTGTGTGTGAGAGCTGCTTGCTACTCGGCGAGTACGGCAGATGATGATGACTCTTCTTAAACGCTAGGTCTCGGCAATTGTGGCAGGTGGTGTCCCTTGGTTAATGGGGAGTTTCGAATTTGAAATTGGAATTGGAAGCCAATCGCACTACAAACTTATATAAAAATAGAATAAATCGAGAACAGGAATATGCGGAACAAAGGATATAGAACATAGAGGTGGGCATCGCACAAGTTTAAACATTTAAACAAAACAAGTTGGCCAACGAACGAAACCACAAGTATAAACATAATAAACGGGGGGCAAACTCAATGCTAGGTCAACATAACCAGCATGGCATATATCGACTTATACGTGAATATTCCAGTTAAACAAATTACAATTTAATCAATATAAAGCTCTGTTGTTTTCATATAAATGTTCACTCCCTCATGCTCACACGACGCGGAACACAAATTTATATCATCTGCTGTTCGTAATATATGTACTATTACCTATAATATTTATCGTAAACGTAGTTAAATCGTTCGACTCGCCGACACATGCTTACTTACTGGATTTACAAACTAAGAAGCGAAATTATTCTACGGTGGAAAACGAATTTTGGCTATGAAGCAACGTAAATTAAAGAAGGTTATTAATTATTAACAAAACAAGCACTCACAGCCACAGCCACACCCCAATTTCCTTTTCTCCCCCAAACTGTTTGTTGTGTTTTGTGTAAGTGTTGGCAAGGCAATCAACATTACGTTACGGATAGTGTGTGTGCGTGTGTGTGTCTGCTGTGTTTGAATGAGTGTGCTTGGATGATGAGTTTGTAATGAAATCTCGCTTGAAGCTGTATACTAGCTGCTGCTTCCCCGTCCGCAGAATCGCAGGCTGGACCGGATCCGAACCACCACTGGCTCCTACTATGAGCACTTGACACATGCCCCCTCCACATCAAAGTCCAGGACCATGAGCTTCGTTTCCTCCGTCCCGTTGCGCGAGCCCACGGCACAAATAAGTTTCGTGTCGTTTGCCCTGAAACGAATGCTTCCATCAGTTATATATTTCAAAAGGCGGTTAATTTGTAAACCTACCTGATCCGCCACACAACGCCACCGGATCCGCCCGAGTCCAGGGCCACAAGGTTTCGTATAAAGTCACCAGTCTTCACGTCCCACAATTTGACGGTGCCATCGTCAGAGCTGGTCACCACAAATCGGGAATTGAACTGCAGACAAGTGACCGCCGACTGATGCTTGTTTGGACCTAAAAAGGAAATTGAGTTAAGACCTAGGAAATCGTTCTTGTTCCTCGTTCTTCCCGTTACTTACCCGACAGCGTCTGCAGACATTGTCCCGTTGTGATGTCCCACACCTTGACGGTGGAATCGGCATTGCCCGAGACGAGAATGTTTTGGCGCAGCTCCATACCGGAGGTCAAGCTCTGATGGCCCATCAAAGTGTGCTTACAGTTGCCCGTCTCCACATCCCATACGCGTATCGAAGTGTCCAGCGAGCCCGAGACCACATGGAGACCGTCAAACTTTGGGATTGGAATTGAGATTATTAGGAATAAGTCCCATTAACAGTCTTAAAGTATCACAAACCTGCAGCGAGTAGACGCGATTCGTGTGACCCTGCAGCGTATGAAGGCACTCCTGACGCTCCGGATGCCAGATCTTGACCATGTAATCGTAGGCTCCGGATACAATAAGCTTGCCGTCGTACTGGACACATCGCACGGCGGCCAAATGGCCAACCAGAACGTGGAGACAGGAGCCCTGTTCAATGTCCCAGACGCGAAGAGTGGCGTCTCGCGATCCACTTACCACCCTGGTTAACAATACGTTCGAGATTAGCATTACTGGCCAACTGCAGGACGATCTATACTCACTTGTTGCCATGCAGATGCATGCAGCGCACCGTGGATGTGTGCCCCTGGAGCGTATGGACACAAGCACCGCTGTCCATGTCCCAGACCTTGAGCGTGCGATCAGTGCTGCCCGAAATGATGATGTTCCCGGACATTTGGGATGACCAAACACCACCGGTGTGCCCCACCAGAGTGCGCAAACACTGTAAAGATGCCAGAGAAGTCTGTTGCTTAGAAGAGTCTTGGGAAATGGAGGAAATACATATTTTTAAAAACTCGCCAGAAGCCCTTACCTTTCCATTCACTGCCGACCACACCTTGAGCGTATTGTCATCGGAGCCGGACACGATGCGATTGCCGGAGAACTGCAGGCATGTTATCACATGGTCGTCGTGGCCCTTGAGCACCTTGGGCTTGCGCACTGGACGCGACCGCCAGTTCATCTCGATGATATGCTGGCGCATGTAGGCAGCCTTCCACGGTGAAGCAATGGGCGGCATATTGCCGTCGCGTCCCCTTTTCGGGCGATCACTGCGCGGTTCGGCCAGTATCTGCGCCTTTCTACACTTCTCCTTCCACAGCAGGTTGTCGTCGCACAGGAAGCGCCAGCTGCGGCAGGTCTGGGCGGCCCTCAGCAGATCCTTCGGCTCCAAATAGGAGAGGACGAAGAGGGCCAATTCCCGGGGCAGCAGTGAGATAAAATCGCGTTGGAACTGCGGCTCGATCACCTTCATCATGTGGCGAACCTGCGAGGCATCGCAATGGTCAATCAGTCGGTCCAAGGCGAGCAAACAGTCGACATGCGACCACCTCTGGAACTGGGCCAACCAGTGCTGCAACTCTGGCGGCGGATTGTCCCGTGACGGTACAGATCGTGGTGTGCGTCGACCCAATGCCGAGCCCGGCGAAGCGTTGGCGAGGTGTTGTGACGAGGGCGTCAGAGACAGCATCGCCGTGGGTCCTGGATGTTGAGAGGAGCGCGGCGTGGAGGCAAAGTCATAGGCAATTCGCTTGCGACAGTTATCGCCCAATCCCGAGCCAGGTTCGCCCACTCCGCCGCTGGCGGAGATGGTCATCGAGTAGTCAGCGCCATCCAGTAGACGCCCCTCGTTGAACTTCCGCTTGCGCTGCTGCGACGGGATTAGCGAGCTATTGTTGGTAAACGAGCCATTGCCGTTGACGGCTTTATAGGCGGAAAGGATAAGGGGCTCCTCGTGGTCCATGGGATCCAGGTCATAGGCCTCGCTCAGGCTGGCAGTGCTGCCGCCGTAGCTGCTGCCGTTCTGGCAGGTGCAGATCTCCTCGAGATCGGAACAGTTGTTCTCCTCGTCGCAATTGGCCCACGGCTCGTCGGCATTAAAGTCGCCGGGCTCGACCAGGCCATCACCGCCGCCAGCAGCTCCCTCCTCGACCACCACCTCCAGGTGGATTACGTCGTTGGAGCCGTTGCGACGTGGCCGCGCCACTACTGCTACGGATTGCGGTGCAGAAGCTGGTAATGACCCACTGGCAGTCGGAGGATTACTGCGTACCAGGAATCGTTCCTGTGTCTGGGCGCTGGCATTCACCTGACGCGCCACCGCCTTCGTCGTCGATGCACTTGCATACTGACAACGATTCGAGTTGGAAGCGCCTCCAGCCCCGTTGGCGGTGGAAGCAGATGTCGAAGCCTGAGGATCGCCGCCCGAGCAATCGGATCCGGCAGCCGAGGAATTAAGGGCGGTGGTGCGACTGCAACCGCCACCATCCTGAGAAGTCTGCGATCCCACTGAGCTGTAGGAGACGGAGCCACTCACACTTGCACCGTCCTCTTGCTCCTGATTCTGCTGACAGCTGCTGGTAGATGTGGACGATGCTGTTGGGGCAGGAACCAGGCCTGGGTAATCATTCGAGTTGGTGTTGGTGTACACATCCGTGCGGGCTGCTCCTGAACATGTAGTCGACGACAACGACGAAGATTCCGTTGACTTTGACGTGGAACTAGACCGGTGCTGACTGCAGCTGGAAGATGTTCCCAGCGAGGAGCCCAGATTCAATTTGGCAGTGGACTTGCTCAGCCGGCTGTTGGTGTATTTACGACTGCTTGTCGGAGTCGTCGACAGATCCTTGTAGGTGCACTGAAAACAGAAAAATTGAATTATTTTAGTTTGTTTGAGAATCAAGAATAAACCATTCCTTCTGGGTAGATCAAACTCACCTTGCTATCGGAGGAAACAGTGCGTCCATTGCTGCTGCTGGGCCAGTCGTCGCTGCTGGACGCGTTAGTAGCACCTCCGGCTGCTTTACCGCCCGCCACGGATTTGATCAGACTTAGATTCAATTTGTTCTGGCTCAACATGGAGCTGGTGCGCAGGATAATGCCACCAGTCAGCCGCTGTTCCGTCTCGAACTCACGCCGCTCGATCAGATCCATAGACTCTATGTCCGCCTTGGACAGACCGGCACTGGAGTTGGAGCTGGATCTGGAGCTTGACGTGCAGGCGGTCTCCTCTCGGGCGATTCCATCCGCTGAGGATGGATTCGTCACGGCGTTTGCCGTGAGGCTCATCTGCTTCAGCCGCACTGACATAAGGCGGTCGCCTTCGGACGGTTGGTCGTCGATGCCCACCTCAGACTTGATCCCTCCTCTGCCTTGGCCCTGATGCTCCGCCTGTTCCTCCTCGCCGAGCAGAAACTCATCGCTCAGACGTTTCGGCTTTCCGGTCATCTCCGACTGAGAAGCGACTGCGACTTGGCCAGGATGTGGCTGGGCCTCCTCTACGACGGGCGTCTCAAGGAAGATCTTTGAGCCATCGGCCGCCATAATAGTGCCGTCGGCCAATGCCAATTGTGATGTGTTGGTGCAATCGATGGCGGCCACTGCTATGTCATCGTCATCATCCTCTATCAACTCCTCATCCTCCTCGTCCTCCGGCTCAGCTTCCGGATCAGGATCTTCCTCGTCATCTTCGTCGTCGTCGTTAATAAGGCAGACAACGGGCGGATCCTCGGCGTCTTCTTCGGGATGGTTAAAGAATACCTGACTGTGCGACGCATGGACGGGCCCATCGTTGATAGTATCCGTGGAGGAGCTGTCGTCGACGGCCACTACACCCACGGTGGACGCCGCACCCGCGCTGGTGGGCAGTGAGTTGGAAGAGCTAATCTCAAAGGTGCTGGACTCGTCGTCCAGTACTACGGCGAAACCATGCTGTGAGTTTGACGACACGCACACGTCCTCCACATCCTCCCGCAGCGTTGACATAGATACGGCTTTTCTGGGCGCTCCTACTGTCGATCCTCCTACTGCTGCTTCTGATCCCGTTCCTTCTGCTCGGCGGCGGCTGGTGGTGGCCTGACTGACGGCGGGGGCGGCGCTGACTGTTGGTTGCGTTCGCTCCCCTGCTCTGGCCACGGATTCACTGCTAGCAGCTGGGCATCCTCTTTCCATAATACTTTTCAAGCATCCAAAGTTGGGCAGCGCGTTCTCCTGGAAAGTGATCGAAGAAACGGACTTTTAACAAAAAGGAGTCTGGAACGTGAACGATATTAGTTGTAACGAAGGGGCTGCTATGAAAATTACAGTTTCTCATCGATCCAAAACGATCCTTTGTGAAGCCACGGGAATTGAAGATGATCCGAAATTCCCACGCAACAAGCGCGAACTGATCGTTGCAAAAAGGAAAAAAAAAAAGAATAAGCGAATGAAAAGCAGTGGGAAAAATGTTTGTAAGCAGTCGCTGCCGCTGCCGACGTTGAAACTCGAAAAAGGAAATCACAAAAGTGCATCGGATCGGCGGAAGAGGCTAAAACGGCGCGAAGTAGAATGGGAAAAAGAAGACGAAACGGGTATTACAACAACAACATCCACACTCGCACACACACACACTCATAAGCAGCAAGAAGAGACAGCAGGCAGGCAGGCAAGCAGGCGGCGGCGCAGGCAGCAAAAAGGTATTGCGGAGAGTGAGAGATGAGAGAGCGAGAAGTAACGGACGTAAGAAGAAGCACCAAAGATACACAGCAGCCGCACCAACAACAACGACAACAACAACATCACGTACACCTTGCAATTCAAGCCGCTATCTTTCCCTCCGCTTTTAACTGGCTGACAGTGATGATCAGCACGTGAAACAGTCACAGGAAGACACAGTAACTGACCGATCCAGACAGATAATATTAATAGAGTCAAGAGTAAAAAGGTTACAGTGGCCCCGGGAAAAGTCACAATTACTGTCATAAGAAAAGTAAAGACAAAATTATAGTATTACTTGTTAGTGGTTGCCTTTACAGTCACAAAGCATGACCCAATATCACGACTACAATTTAGTCACTTATGTGGAGAAGAACAGAAAACAGAAAAACGTGTTTTTTTTTTTTTTAAATTGCATATTTGCACAAAACTCGATTCTCTCATAGTTGACGCTAGTATAATAGAGCGTAATTACAACACATTAGATAAGAATCTCTTTCCTTATATTTATAAGAACCAACCAATTTTATAGGTGAAATCCCTTAAAAAAGACCGATTTTGACCATTACAGTGACCAAAGAAATCACAGTTGCTCATCTCCGACAGCTTGACAGCAGCTCGGCTCACCGTGTCTTGTCTGTCACACAGCATCAGCATCCTACCAACACAGACACACACACATGCGCATCGCAAGTAGAAAAAGGGATCGCTGCAGGCAGAGATTCGGAGGAGAGCGCAGCCATTATTATTGCAGCTCCGCCGCATCCGCAGCAAACAAAAGGGGCGAGATCACAAAGGAATTTTCAGCGCTCCTGCTGTTGCATCACTCGCAAACAGATCAGATGTGCAGGCATTCTCGGAACATATTTTCACCTTTCCACCCCGACGGCCATTGGCTGTTGACCTCCCGAAAACACGAAAAAACAGAAAACGTTTTTAGGGTCTTCTTTCCGCGGCTTTCACACCGCGTGTATCCAGGCCGTACGAGTTTTACCTGTCCCAGAGGACAATCGGGGAAGCGTTCAACATTTTCTTCTGCTCATAACAGGCGTGTGGAGTTCCCATCGTCGTCATAATCATTGCATACACACACACTCGCATGCAGGCAGGGCTGATAATGGCCAGACCTGTGGTTACCCCCAAAAATAGATTATTTTCGGAGCAAAACGTTGCAATTCCTGGTGGGTTCTGGGGCCCTAACCCCACTTTTCTACACCTTCACTGCAGCAGCGGCGTCGGAGCGGATGGAGGATTGCCCATAATTCGTGGAGCAAACAACAAAAGAAAAATGTGAACATTGTTGTACACACAGACGCACATACACAGCGACGCAAATATCGCGAGAAGAGTTCGTCGCCTTTGGTGTGGACCATGCAAATTGTTTGCAACTTTTTTTGGCTTAAAGTGGGGCAGGCAGAAAACATACCCCGCTCTGGCGGATAAGCAGTCTGTTTTTAATCATTTAGCTACACATTTCACGCGTGTAAAACTTTTTGCGTTGGGCCCACACTCACACTAGCAAGCACATGCACGGTACACACACGTTCAATCGACATTTTTCACATACGTTTTGGGGCCGTTGCTCCTTGAGATTTGCGAACTCTGCACTTCGGCTGCTGGCTCTCTGTGTCTATCTAGTTGTTGGATACATGAAGATTATGGCAAATTTTAGATTTTCTTCGAAAAAAAACTAATGCGGAGCAATGAAATTTATGGAAGATGATAATATATCAAAATATCAATATATCGATATTTTTCCTAACGATAATACATTTATATCACGATTTTTTGGTTTGCAAAAAATCGAAGTTGCGATATTTTTATTTGATATTTTTCGATTTGTTTAATTTGTGGCATTATCTTTTTTTAAATAACCATTAATTACCCATTTTTAGTAAAATCTCCGCTTTCCTTCTAACAACCAATTAAAGTAACTTCTACAATCCGACAACTCTAGTGGAAGAGTGTATGCTATATCAAATTATTAATATATCGATTTTTTTATTTCAAATAAAATAAAAATTTGTTTTTTAAATATAGGAATAACATAGTTACTTATAGATATTTCCGATCTTAACTATTTAAACTAGATCTGATTCTTTCATATCTGCAGTTTGGTCATTTAAAAAAAAGCTAGAAGGAAATCCGCAATCTCGCTGTTATAAATTGGCATAAAAACGGAGGAGAAATTGGGAAAACCGTTACACTAAATATTTATTTTATTTTATTTATTTATAATGAGGCTTTCTTGAGGGTAATCCAGAGTTCTCCACACGAAATAATAAGTGTATTCAAGCATATCTTTTTCAATTCTAATTGTTACAAGACAAGAAAAAATAAGGTTCAGAGTTGTTGAAATTTTTGCATTCCATTTTTGTGTAACTTAAATATATTATCAAAAATATATAATCAATCGGAGCACACTTATGTTATTTTTTCTGTACACAATATCTGTTAGGATGTAAGTAAACATGCACTCGGAATAATTATGAATTGGTCCAAAATAAAACAAGCAAATGGCACTGTCTTCCGGTTGGGAGCACCGATATTTATTTTTTAGAATGTTTCGGTCACTCTGGCACAGAAAAATTGCTATTTTTCGAATTTGACGGTCGCAATGGTTGGAGCTCTGGGCGAATTTGTTTCCGAGTACCAGGAGCGGGGCTTGGTCCTTGTGATCGCGGACTTGCTCAGCCTCATCACGGTCTCGTCCTGCCTGGTGATCAAGGTGCCGCAGATAAACACAATACGTGCAAACGAGTCCTCGAAAGGTGAAAGCGTCGCCCCCTCAAAATCTTCTAAATCGACCATCCTCCCACTCACAATATCTTTCTCTGGACAGGTATTAGCGTACTGGGACTATGCCTAGAGCTGTTTAGCTACACGGTGATGCTGTCGTACAATTACACCAGTGGCTACGACTTCCTCTCTTACATGGAGTATCCTGTGCTGTTGCTCCAGGAGTACGTCCTTATTTTCTATGCCTTCAAATACCAGGATTTGCTGGGCAAGCGGACGCAGGTGGTGGCAGCGTTGTATGGAATAGTGGTGACGCTCATCTACCTGAAGCTCTTCCCCATTATCATCCTTACTTTCCTGGTGGTGAGTAATCCTAGCGCCAAGATATCACTTGCACTGTGGCATTCGTCGTTGATTAGGCGAGTAGCATTCTTTGGGCAGATAACACCTGCGAAGTTCAAACCCGTTTCGCTCTCACTTCTTTAATTAACTAATTATGTTACGAAGCGGAGAAAACTGGTTTGATTTGTTCTGTTAGTTTGTCAGTTTGGAAGGGCGGGCGAAGATCTTAACTGGGTAAAAGCATCTTTGTTCAAGGTCGCCAGTGTTTGTTGTATAATATTTGAGTGGCTATTAATACCCGCTCTCTCGTGCAATTTGACCAATAAACTAATATATATAGCTTGACATTCATTCTTTTGTTTGCTTTCTCTTCAGCCATTCTGCACGCCGATTGGGGCCACGAGCAAGGTGCTCCAGCTGCTGGCCATTCTTCGGAACAAGGATGCTAGCTCCGTCAGCCGTACCACATGGGCGCTGTCCGCATTCACAAACATGAGTGAGATCACCCCCATCGGTCTAAGTTTAAGTTCGCTAATTGACCTGCAATCTGATCCGTTTCTTACAGCCCGCATCTACACAGTCTTCTTTCAATCGCATGACTGGATGCTGCTGTCCAACTTCCTGATTTCAACGTTCCTCAGCGCTTCCGTCTTCGCTGCCGCCTGCTTCTACAAGAAGAAGACGATCAAGGCGGACTAAAAGGGCTCAACATAGACAATACTCAGCCGTTACTGGCAATCCTTATCAGTCATTTGTTTTTAATTCTATTTGCTTATCTGTTTAAATTGATATTACAAATTCTGAATTGTTGCCTCGTTCAGCTTATTCAACTTTCCGCGTAGAACGCCACAGCGATGGCTCCCACAACAGTCAGCAGCGATACCGCGTAGATTGCGTATCGCTGCCAATCGATCTTTGTCTTGGCTGGGCCCATGTCCACCGTCTTGCGTTCCTTATGCTTGCGCTTTCCGAACTTTGCCTCGAACTTCTCCAGTTCTAGGCGGTTGCGTTCCTCTTCGTGTCGTCGCTTCTGCTCCAAATGCTGTTGCTCGGCCGCCTGGGCTCGGGATCGCTCGGCCGTGCAAGTGGAGTCGCATTCCAAGGATGTCTGCCCGGCTCGATGCTTGTCGCAAGCGATTTCCTGTTTTAGTCGCTTGCAGGCGCAGTAAATGCGAACCTTCTTCCGGCATAGCTCAGGATTGGGACACTTGCCAGAGTGGCAAATGGCAGTGCAGCGATGCCCGCAATTGTACTAAAACAATATGAAAAGTTAATGAAATTAATGTTTTATCTAAAATGACTTACGTTTTTCAAGCATCGGTTTCCGCAACTGCGTAGCTTTTCCCGCCGCTCAACGATGTCTTGAACCGTTCCCGTCTCATCGTAATACTCGTTGCACTTGTACACCGACTGATTGAGTCCACAGTGGCATTTTCCTTTGATTACAAAATTACAAGGCGTACACGGCGGCGGGTGGCAGCCCTTGGGGCATGCATGAACGCATCCGGCGGGCCGGGGAACAGCGCAACCTTCCTCACAGCTAACACAGCCAGCCTGCTGTTGCATATCCAAGGGATTGGGCACTGAATGACAGACCAGTGAGCATTTGTGATTGCCACACTTCAGTTGGCGGGCACACTTGCGTTGACAGGAGCTGGGCTTTGAGTTCCAACAGGGCCAGGTGGCAACCTCATGTCCCCCGATGCAGGTGACAACCACACCTTCTTCGCACCGGGGATGCGGAAGGGCCTTGTACTCGTACTATAAGATAATTATTGATGAATTTAATTAGGGACAAGTGATCAAGGCCGGAACTTACCTTCTTGACCTGTGGTCTGCCATCTGTAGGCTTATTAACACGAACAGCTTCATGGCATCGAGCCTTACAAATGTGTCCGCACTTGCTGTTGTCATTGGGAAGACCGCAGATCTGGCCACAAGGCGGACACTCGGACTTGTGGCATCGATGCTTTATAGCGTGGTGGCATTTGGGAGATATTCTAGTGGAAATCCAATGGGTATTAACATTTAAAAGGAATGCAAAGAAATATGTTACCATACCGACAAAGCTCCAGGCACACGATACGTGCACTCTTCTCCCTTCCACAGGGGACACTGCGCTTGGTTTTGCCACAGCGACAATTGATTTGGGACTCCAGCTTGCAGGGGTAACAGGGTCCATTGTGACAAACGGACTGGCATTTGTGCTTGTTGCAGCTCAGTTGCTTGCCGCAGATCTTCTCGCACGGTGGGCACTGATCCCCGCAGCACTAAAATATAATATCGTTGTACTTGATAGAAAAAAAGAGATAAATAGCGTTTACCTTTCGGTTACAGGCGTGCTTTCCACAGTCTCGAATCTGTTTGCATTTGGTTTCGCAGGTGAACTCCTTGGAGCAGGGCAGCTCTTTCTCATGTAGGCCGCAACGGCATTTCTTTTTGGTTCGCACTGGGCACTGAAATATGTTCTACTTAAGAAAATTGTATATTATTGAATAGGGAAACTTACGGAAATGCAGGGACCACGATGACAACGCTGTGTGCAAGTGTGCTGACCACAAGACAATAGCTTTTGGCAGGTATCCCCGCATGTTTCCTCCGCCTCATTGCATGGCCTAACTTGAGTCTAAAAATTAAATAAAGCGGTGTTCAGCTATAGGTTTATCAGGAGCTTAAGTAGACATACGTTCTTGCCGCAGGGACAACTGCGGACTTGCAAGGGACACTCGCCGTCGCCGCAGGGTCCGGCATGGCAAACCTTCTCACATATGTGCAGGCCGCACGCAAAGGGAGCTCCACATACCTGAAGGCGATTTTGAGATATTAGACATTTTTTTCGCGACTACGGATGCAACTCACATTCTGACACTTCCATTTCCGATCGGAGCAGTTGACCATCTTGGACTCTCGATGGCACTCGCACGGTTGCAGGCTCTTGCTGGTGCACGGTGGACACTGTCCTGGGCGATGGCATACCTGATTGCACTTGTGTTTGCCGCAGCCCAGCAGATCCTTGCACTGGAAAGAAGTACATTTTTTAGCTCAACTATGAAAGCTCATCTAGGATGTTCTTACCGCTTGTTGGCACCGCCACTGCTTGTCGATGCACCTCATGGACCGGGGACTTGACTTTCCGCACAAGCAAGAGACCTGCGCCTGCTGGGCACAAGGAGGACATGGCCCCGGATGGCACAGTAGCTTGCAGTCGTGTCCACACTTCGGCTGCAGCAGCTTTCCGCAAATCTCGCCACACGAATGGGGCACTAGGAACGGCTGCGATGGGGGATTAGCCTCCTTGCCGCAGAAGCAGTTGTACTGCGTCGGCTTCTCCGCCGGCTGATAGTCCCGGCGGCACTGCGGACAGCACCAGTGAAGAGATTTCTGGCGCTTTGGTGGCACAAACTCGCCAAGATGATTGTAGTGGCCTTGAACGTTGTTCTGCTGCTCCGCCGCCTTGACCTTCATTTGCATCATGCTGTCGTTGGCCCAGCGCTGGATGCAGTTCAGATGAAAAAAGCAGTAGCAGCTTTCGCATGACCAAATCGCTTCCACGCGTCGGATGCTGCCAATGCAAATGAGACAAGTGGCTGCTCCAGAGTGCAGTGTGTTCTCCAAGAATGTGCTGGTGCGGGCCGCCGCATCCTTGGAGCTGCCCACCGTCTCCGATGGCTTGTAGTGCTTGTAGAGCAGATCTTGACAGCAGATATTGATAAAGATACGAAGAGATAACAAAGACATAGTTGTAAGCTTTTGAATGACACGTCACGGCCAGTGTCCAGTTTACCCAAAATATGCTTTTCGTCAAGTTCGCCCTCATCTTCGGAGCTGGAGGCATAGGTGTCCACAAGTTTCTGGGCAGCTGCAAGGTTTCTTGCTTGCGCTTTATTAAACTTTTCCATTTTTGTAGCCGGCTTTATTTTAGGGTTGTTGATAATATTAAAATATGAATATATCGATATTTTTTCTAAAGATGATACATTTATATCACGATGATGGTTTCTTTGCCCAACTATCGAAATTGCAATGATTTTATTTGATATTTTTCGTTATTTTTTGCGAGAGAAAGCAAGTCATTAGCACGTTATAAAGTAGAGGTGGAGAAACATTTGTATTTCCTGCCATCCTACTAACTTTGTTGATATATTGGAGTAACAACATATTACAACTAACACAAATTGCACGTTCATAATAAAACCAAACAAAAACAACGGTTTGCCCGACGTGCTCGCCAGCCCTGGCAGCCCATACAAACATCTGCTATTAGTGCGAGACCCTGGAACTTTCACAACGATTGCAACAAACTAAAAAAAACGACAAGAAAATATATCCAGACGGAGAAATACACATACCGAAACGAAAGATGAGCTTCCTCAATTACGTGTTCGGCCCGAATCTCTACATGGAGTACCGGGGCGTGCCGGAGCCTCAGCGTAAAATGTACGATGCGGGGGCCGCCGAACGGTTTGGCGAACAAATTCTGTCCACGGTAAGTGTCCAGGGGGGCCGAAAAAAAATTGGGAAACTGGAGCATATGGAAATGTTGAAAGGGCTAACTTTCTACCGACTTCGTTGCAGCTATCGGTCATGTGGTCGGTCGGATACTATACGTCCCCGCTGCTTGTCACATTCCTGTACCGTCGCGGCTATTTGGTAGCAGACTCGATACCGACGCTGGCCAAGATTACCACTAGCCTGGGCCTCATCGTCATCATTTCACTGGTGATGCGCGGCCTTGGGCGCAAACAGTCTCGCTCGTACTCCAACATGATGAAAGCCCTGGTGCGGGCCAAGGAATCCAAGACGGCTGGTGGTGCCAGCAGCGAGCTTCGTCGCTTTGACATTGAGTTTAAGGCCTGGCCAGTGGACTTTGATGTGAAGGCTCTTACCGGGTAAGTGGGCAGAGCCTCTAAAAAGTGGAATAGCAATGATAACATTCTTTCTCTTGCGTTTCAGAGACACCAAGAAGCCGGTAGTAACGGCCAGCAGGCTCGAGCCGCTCCAGTTGGCCACCATGCCCTGCGAGGTGATTGCCTATTTGGCCATCAAAACCTTTGGGCTTTCCATGATCTATCCGGGGTCCGTGAAGCTTTTGCAGAAATTCATGAGTACGTAAACAGAGAAGTTCGATATTAAGATAATTCCATCATTGTCATCCTAACATGCCGTCTAACCATCTCATTCCTTTCAGGACCCATGCTGATCTCTGGACGCGCCAAGCTCATCGAGGATGACAATGGCATCCGCTATAAGGTTAAGACTATCGACTCGAACGAAATCGACACGTTGTTCATTGACAACCGGAACGACAACGTGGGAAATGGTAAGACCCTGGTCATTTGCTCCGAGGGCAATGCCGGATTCTACGAAGTTGGAATCATGGGTACTCCGGTGGCCTTAAAGTATTCAGTTCTTGGCTGGAATCATCCCGGATTTGCTGGCAGCACGGGCACGCCTTATCCGCACGAGGACAAGAATGCCATCGATGCTGTGGTGCAGTTTGCCATCCATAATCTTGGCTTCTCGGTGGAGGACATCATCCTCTATGGCTGGAGTATTGGTGGCTTTAGCACATTGTATGCTGCATCCGTTTATCCGGATGTAAAGGGAGTGGTGCTGGACGCCACTTTTGACGATGTGCTCTACCTGGCTATACCTCGCATGCCGTCCGCCCTGGCCGGAATCGTGAAAGTCGCTATTCGCAATTATTGCAATCTAAACAATGCCGAACTGGCCGCTGAATTTAATGGACCAATATCGTTTATTCGTCGTACTGAGGACGAGATTATTGCCGAGTGAGTTCTGCTTCTGATTCTTTTCTTTCTTCTCGTACTTATGTATTTATTTTTTCCCCAGGGACAACCGCATTGATACCAATCGCGGCAACTTCTTGGTCTTGTCCGTGCTAAAGCATCGGTATCCCAACATCTTTGGGACCTCTCAGTTGAACAAGGTCAAGGGCCTGCTATCAAAGCCCCTGGAGCCGTACAGTATCCCAACCGCCGACGAAAAGCTCTGCATGTCGCGCCTCATTACTTACGCCTCCGATGAGGGAAAGTCCTTCCCCATGCACATTGGATCTGGATACTCAGAGGAGGTGCGCAACCTCATGGCTGTGTTCTTGGTGGGTTTATTGAGCAGTTGTTCCGTATGATAAACAGAGAATTAAACCTTTGTCTACTTTACAGCTGCGCAAGCATTTACGTGACTACAACTCGACGCACTGCACCCAGCTGCCCGGGGAGTTCTTTACCATGCCCTGGGACATTCCCACCGAACACGGATTCGTGTTTACCTAAGTCCGCCTACGGACGATGGGTATTATTCCGAAGGGGTGGTGTGGCCGTGTATGCTTAGACTTAGTGAATTATGGTTTTAGTCATTTTGCACTCGACTGCTTATTAAATTATTCTAACTGGGAACAGCCGGGACGCTGACATCTGGTGTAAAATTGTCTCTTATATACAAAATAAATGTCACAAGCTATAAACTAATCAAACATCGGCTGCTGGATTGGCGGTGAGTTTCTATTTCGCTTACGCATTTACAACTAAAAGGAGGGGCAGTAGTTCAACGAGTTGGGCCTACGAGTTCTTCTTGGAGCCACCAAAGCCGGAGAAGCCCATGATGGCGGCCATGTCATCGGGCAGGCCCCCGCCGGACCCAAAGTCATCCGTATCCTCGGCCTTGCGCTTCCTTTCTTTTCGCTTTTCCTTGCGGTGCTCCTTGTACCGATCCTCCTCCTCTTTGGCCTCGCGGAGCCGGCGCTCCAGCTCGTAGTCTTTCTGCTTCTCTTCCATCTTCTTTTTGTTCTGCTGGAACCGCTCCTTTACTTGATCGACGGTGCTGCGCTCCACCTTCATGGACATGCCCAAATTGCGCTGGTGCTTTTTGCCATTGATGTGATCGAGAAAGTTGATCGAGTCCTTGACGACGCAGTCACAAACGTTGCAGTAGTAGCCGCCCGACTGCGAAGTGGGTGTGTTCTTGTTTATCACCACGCTTTTGCCCAGTTTGCTGTCCAGGTCCACCTTGTAGTCTCGGCGCTTCAGGTTCTCTCGCTGCACGGGTTCTGCAATGATAACAAGGAACAAAGACAACCAGTTTATGTCGACGCTCGCAGGATAGGTCAGGTGAGGGCACCTTCTTCCTTGGGGGCCACTTGGTTGAGCAGGCGCTCCGCCGCCAGCTTCTCGTACTCGTTCTTGTCCCATTTTCTTCGGTGGTCATCAGGTCGCATAGTCATGGTGCCGCTTTGATTTGTTTTTAAATAAATATAAAGACGAAAATTGTAAATATTTTCTTTAGCGATGCGCGGCTACATCGATAGAATTGAATATCGATAGTTTTATCTTGCAAGCGATAACTTTCTGTATGAGCGCTGCTTTCCCTAGTTTTTCCGTAACGTATTGATTTTTCGTTACAAAAAGTGGGAGTATTTGGAAGTCCTATTATATCGAGGAATAGCTAGTTTTTGAGGAAAAAACTTGTGAAAAATGGGTGCTGCTTTCTTCCCAGTGTTTTTCTTCACCGGTCTTTGGGGAGCTGTGGGTATTGGCATGCCCATAATGACCCCAAAGGGACCACACCAGAATCTCATCCGTTGTGTCCTCATGCTGACTGCAGCCTGCTGTTGGCTCTTCTGGCTTTGCTGCTATATGGCACAAATGAATCCTTTGATCGGACCCAAACTCAAGCGGGATGTGGTGGCCATGATTGGCAGGTCCTGGAACAACGAAATTCTCGAGCACTAGGAGGCTGCATCATCATCAATAATGTACCCAGGCATAACCAATAAAATTGTTTCGTGTTGTAAATAAAAAAGTTAAAACATTTATTGTTATGTTCTTTTAACAATTAAATCTGTTTCTGTTTAAATTATGCATTTCATTAAAAAAATAGGCAAAATAAATAGATCCTTCCAAGCCAGAAAAGCAAAGAATTTAAGAGATTATTATTATCTTTTTTTTTCATAGAAAAATAAACAAAGTTTAAGTCTTGTTGAAAATAAACCAAAGCTAATTTCAAAGTTACCTGTTATAAATTAAAAAAATATAGAAAAAACTAGAAAAAAATGAAAACGTAAGGGAATCTTATAATAGATAACAAAAAACAAAAGAAATTAACAATTTCCTTTGTTTATAAATCCAAACAGTTATATATATAGATAAGTTCACAACTTCAATTCCTATCAAAAGGAAACAAAAGTTAATAAAATATGAAAGTATAATCGCATACCATTCAAAATGATACTACATTTTCGATTTCATTTTGCAAAAATATCTTTAAGATTCCCAGAGACAGTTGACTACCGAATACCACTAATACCAGACAATGGAAATACAATTTCGAATCAATTTAAATGACAGTAGAATAACGCCACTGCTGCTGCTGATAAAGACCCCAAAGAGAAAGAGCACGGGGAGAGTTGAAGAAAGAGAAAATCATTTGCGCATGCGCGACCCTGCTCTCTTTGGCGGCCCGTCTTCATTTCTCTTTTCAGCGATTCTTCTGCGTCCGAGATTTGTGGCCATCATCTTCAGTTTTTCATCGGTCACGGGCGCGAACAGTTGGCTTTTTAAAAATCGCGGCACACGACGGGAAAAGAATTGAAGACTTCGACCATTCCGAACGAAAGAAATCGGAGGAATATAATCGAAACTGTGCAACATTGTGATTAAATCTCTGGTAGAAGAAATACCATTCTCTCCATCTCGCATTCCCCACAAATGGAACCACTTTTCGGTAGCTCCAGCGGCGGACAATAATTCATTGTAGCCTTGCCAGGTGAGCTATTTGGGAGTTTACAACTCAATTTGCAAGAAAGGTGCGCAGGACCAGTCAGTACATACGAACGTGGACTCTCCCTAAGACAACGACTACTCTTCTTGGGCCATAAACTAGTTAGACATGCAATAAAGCAGGCAAGAAGCAGTGAGTGAGTGCTGGCCAGCGAAGGTACAAAACTGGTTACATTTCCAGTGTGTGTTATTACTCCCCAGAGACCCCGAAGACCCCAGCGTAAGAGGTAGAAATTCAAGCTCGGCCCAGAGCAATAATCGCGCACAAACGAGCTGGCAAAGCCAAAAAATTATGGATGTTAAGACGAAAAATGGCAATAAAAAAGGGAGTCCAAAAAAAACCAGTCTGTGATAAAAGAAATTAGAAATTAAGCCCCCCTCCGAAAAAAAGGGCGGCAAAAAGCAAAGAGCATTCCGACTTCTAACACCGACTTGGCACCAATAAAAGCGTTGAGAATGGCTGAAAGAAAAGGCCGAGTGGACAGGTGATCCGCGTCCAAAGAACAACTGAAACAAAAGGCCGGAGAACGTTTTGTGTTGTCTCCTCCTCGGGGCTTTCTTGGTGTCTGTCGTCGCTTTATATGTCGCTAACCGCGCAATTACCGCGTTCATGATGAACTGGGCCAATTGACAGTTCAGTTCGGTTCAGTTTGGAGCCCCGGACCCGTTGCTCCCGGCTGCCGGAGATCGAAGATTGCGGGAGGAACTTCTCTATTAGTCTCCGATCCCACTAACGGCCACCCGATGAGTGGGTCGCGTCGCCCATTATGATGGCAGATTCTACAGATGCGGTCGCAGCTGAAGTAATCTTAGTGCGGGTCACAGCAAAAGTATTCCTCATATTTGAAAAGTTACCTTTGGAAGGCATCAGAAAACATAGATTTTTTTATAGTTTACAATTTGATATTTTTTCAGTACTACAGCTGCAAAGCCTCAAAAGTGTGCTGAATGAAATTTCAAAATAATTTAGACTTAAAATTGAATATCAGACTTAAGATATTTATACAACAAATCAGAATTACACCTGGAAGAGTCCATTTGTACGATCCTTTACATTTCCTACAATTTAACCTAGAAGATTTCATATTCTGCCAGAGCAGTTATTAACTTGCCGAGACTTGGTTGCTATTATTTCGACCGCAATTGTCCCCATTAAAGACATAAGCGTTTTGCATCCATCTAACAATGTATGCCGGTGCGGAAATTGATTTTTAGACTCAGTTAACGTTTTTCAGCGTTTATGTTTACGGTTCTCGCGCTAACATCTTGGACGCGGACAGGAAGAGGCCGTGGCTCTCGGCACTTGGCACTCATTCGGATTTTTCTGACCCAATTTGGGGCACACACAACCTGCAGCAGCCACGCTCCCCCCTGAAATAACAGACAATTTACGCAAATTCTCCATCCGAACTGACTCATTGATAACTGCGGGCCGACGCCTCAACGGAGAAAGTGCCAAAACACTCGGAATCGGAGTCGGACTCTGACTCTGACTCAGCACGAGACGACACTCGGGACAAGGCCGAGAGACAGGTTGCCAAATCCACATCCACGTCCACATCCACTTCCACTTCCAACTCCAAATCCGAATCCGAATCCTAGACACCCATATATTTCGCTCGTCCGTCTGTCCAGCTGTCACCAAGGCACTTTTCGTGTTTCTACCAATTTCTACACTCGTATTTTGACAATTTTCACCTCAAATTAGTTTCACTGAGAAGGCAGGCAATGAAAATTTTCATTTTTATTTTTTCGTCGTCTGTCGGAAGTGGATCAAAGACAGACGGCGACAGAGAGACGTAGAAATGCGCAAAACCAGATTGAGATTGAAAAATTATGTACATTTTTACGAGCATTTCTCGGGTGTGAGTTTTCGGGTTTATTTTGATTTCGTTTTCGTTGCCTTGACTGGAAATTATTCATTTACAAGCTAATGAAACACTTTCGCTCGTTAAGAGCCGGTGGTCAGGTCGTAAGTCTTAAATCTGGCCGCTAAGATCTCTGGTAACCCCGCCTCCACAACAACTGTGGGGGTTCTTTGCGGCCTATTCCCAATAGCCTGCGAAGAATCGCAAATTGGTCAAGAGATGCGGAGCGAATGATACATCTCGGCCAAGTCTGGCCCAAATTGGCAGCCTAGCTGATCATCCGTGCCGCACGATTCCATTCCTCTAGTTTACTCCAAATGACAGAAAGATGCGGAGATCCCAGCCGAGAAGCGGCCACTTCCATCAGATTGATCTGTGCAGCTGTCGACTGACTTGGCTCGGAGCCCGGAGTTCGTGCCGGGGCGAAATAGAACATAACGCTAAGCTGCGGCTAAATTGCATTCAAATGATGTAAAATCGCCTCTAATGGGCCGATCTTTTGTTTCGCCTGCCAAGCGACCAAGGAAAGCGACCTCAAATGCAAGAGTTCGTTGCGGTAAAGCGAATGAAGCACTCGACTGCACTAGAAAAAATCTAAAGAGATAACATTGAGTAAGAATTGATTTCAAAGTGGGCCTTATAATGATTAATTTAATAAAAGAAGGAATATATATTCCTTTATTTATAACTTCATAGAGCATTATATTAACATATCTTTGTATAGAAAAGAAAAGGTCTAAGTTATGTGTTGTATTTAGAAAAGAATAGGTCTAAGTAAGGATTATAAATTAAAAAGACAAGCTCTTACATAAATTTTTATTTCTTTCAACCAAAGAGTATGGGGTTTCTTAAGTTTATTAGTAAACTTCTTTACGTTTTTCCGATTTGAATCTTTTTCCAAAAAATAAACAATCAATTTAGATCTTGATGTCAAAACAAGTTGTACACTATAATATATAAAATCTTAATAATATTATTTATTATATTATATTAATTTTTTTTCCATGTAAGAATCTGATAGGAGCAAACCATTTCCAAGCCCACTCAGACTCAGAAGCCGAGTAAAATGGTAAAACATTCGTCTGAAATGTGAGTTTCAGTGGGTTTTTCTTAGTATGGATCAGTTGATATTGGATGGTCTGAAGGGGAAAAGAAGGAGAAGCTAGTGGAGTGGGCACTGGATGTGATGTGCGTGTCTCGAATGCTGATCGTGGCACTAATTGCAGTTCGGGTTCTTATCCACAAAGTGCGTCGATGCATACTAAGAGGAAGCTGTCTTCTGCCGGCGCGTTGACATTTGCATTAGAATTGGACATGGACGCGTGGAGCCATAAGGCACACAGGGAGTTATTCGGTTGCCGCCTCCAAAGAAAATTAATTGGTGGAAAACCCATTTAATTGCTTGACGACCTATAATTTGCATATAACCAGCGAAGTAGAAGCTGTAAAACTGATTTACGCCAGTCTGAAAAAGTTAGATGCAATACAATTTAACGGCACTTTAAACATTTATTTTTTAATGCTACTTTTGTTAAATTACAAACCTAACGGATGCCAAAATGGTTGATTAAATTGAAAAAATTAGATTAAACGGTGAATACAAGTTTGGTTTTTTGAAAAACAAGATAAAGCTAAAGTCAAGTATTAACTGAATTAAACAGTGATATGGAAGAGAAAAATTATAATTGCTGAAATTTTTGGTTATAGGTAATTTGATAAGCAAAATAAACTTATTTACAAGGTTTGCTTTCCAGAAAAATTCCTCAAAAGCCTGGAATTTCAAGCTCAGTTACTTAACATTTCATTAATCACAACTCCTCGTTAACTTCTTTAATATTTCTTAAGTAATATGGAACAAATTCACCCGCTTGGAGTTCTATAAACTTTGGCCAAGAGACAAGACTCACCTTTTCCGCCATTTAGCACTGTTGTTAATACTGTTACCTCAGCCCTAACGGCTTTCCTCGCCTGACTTGACACTTTTCACCCGTCTGTCGCTCGTTCGATGACTGCCGTGTGTGCGCCCTGTACAGTCGGCCCTCGTGAAGGTGCTCTAAGTGCTCAGTTCAGAAGTGAGTAATCAAGTTTCCGAATAATTCTCGGGGGAGCTAGGGCTCATACATACATATGTGGGAAAGGAAAAGAAGAGAAACGCAAGAGCTGGCTCAGAGATTTGTTTGTTTTTAATTAGTTTGGTCGTTGGTTAAAGCGTAACGGTGAATGCTCTTAATGACTCTCCCTCCATGTCATAATATTATGTTTTATTTTTATTCTATTCTCGGCTTCCTGCTCGTTCTTGTCACCAGTGGCTCCCCCCTTGTCGCCTCAAAATGAAATGCACTTTTAGTTCCGCAAATGCGGGAGGGGAGAGCTCTGCTCTACGCAGGTTGGTCGTCAAGTGGTTCTGAATAGTACTCCTCATATTACGAGAGACTTTATATATATAAAGTGTATGAAGTGGTCATGCTCCAGTAAGACTTAGGTAGCTGGCGCCGTTAGAGCGATTACGATTCCGATTACGAAACTGCAAAAACGCTGCACGGACAGAGATTCAGATTGGTCTTCACGCACACACCTGTATTCTAGCATATTCATGTCTTAATAGCCATAAACAATTTAATTAATTTATTATACAATTAGTGGCAACGTTTCTTTGTTGCAGCCATCCAACGGCTCTGTGCGTTTAAACAGGAGATGAAATAGAAAAAAGACTAATTAAAAGAAAAGGTTTTTAAAGCAAGTTCTTTGACTTACTTGAGGAAAATAAAATAAATAATGATTTATAAACAAATATACACCGCTCACAGCGGAAATAGATTTTAAATGTGTAATTTGTTATCAATAAATATGGTTTTCCCATCTCCTCTTCCTATTTTTACAAACTCTTTTAACCAGGGCTTACACTACTGCCCGTTCTGTTTATATTTATATTAGTTATGAGATTTCTGATTGCCGCCTTTCATATTTTTTGGTAAGGCAATGAAAGAAGATTGCATAAATTTGCACACAGATATTGGCATCAATTATGACATCTTAGCGGTATTCGAGACTCGTATAATGAGGCTGCCAATTGGCAATCACTTTCGAAAAATAAATAAATAATAAGAAATGCTTCCACCTTTTGATGAGCGACGCCTGGCATTGTCCGGATGATTCAATGAGCGGCGAGCTCTTCTAGTTTCCGATGCGTTCGGAATGGACACTTTCCATTTCACCGTCATTCCAAGATAGTCGTCAATGGGAATTGACATCGATGCTGGGGCCTCCGCCCCTCATACACCTGTCGCATTTCACTTTCTTCTCGGCGGCGGTGGCTATTATGATTGAAAGTGGCTGTGAATCTTAATCTGGCCAAAAATCACCGAGTCGCCAGATATATCGGCGGAGACAATGGGTTAAACGTGTCAGCGGGTTAATGGCCGACTTCCGTTAGACGTTTCTGCAGATTGCTACCGATGACCAAGTGTCCAAGTGTCCAACTGTCCAAGATCAAATTCTCATCAATCATTCTTTGACGCTTTTTCGTCCAGCAATTTCACCGATAGAGAAAATCGGCTAATGCGAGAAATTTAATCAACTTATGCGTGGCCGGCCGGCGACGTCTTAATACTTAATGCCTGAAAAACTAAAAAAAAAATTATAAACTCCACAATTGGGAATGTGTGTGTGTGTGTTGTGCCAGTAATATTTTTGTTTTATTTCTGTATTTTTCGTTTACTTCTTTCACGCGGCGGCTTCGAGACGCAAGTCAATTTATTCTGTCTTTCTCCGCACACAAAACATTACAGCCACGGTGGAAATAATAGCATAAAAGAATGCAAATAAATTTTAAATAAGGTTTAAGTTTAGTTTATTTTAATATTAATAAATAATAATAATAGTTAATTACTTTTCTGAACTTAAAAAAGTGAATTTTTGGGTTAAAGTCGTTTGAGTAAATATATAAAAATTGATTAATATGGTTAAGATTTAACCAAATTTATTTAAAAATATATTAAAATGGCTCGAATGAACTTTATGATTGTAAATATGAACCTGCATTTTTCATGAAATTCAATTAACTTAAAACAAAATCTGACACATTTTTCTAGAATTTTAAAAAGTATTTAAGAAAGAAACTATAGTAACTTTAGTAAAAGTACCATTAATTTTTCCGTCACTGTGAGTACATACTTGGGAGACGCGCGCAAGCTGCCAGTTTTGGCTTTGGCCGTGCCTCCCCCCTCATCTCCCATATTCATGCCTCCTCGTGCCATCGCTGGGGCTCCGCGCATGCGCATCTGGGTCAAAGCTGGTGGCTACGGCTTTGGCCATGATGACGACGGCGATGGTGATGGCTCCCCAAGCGTTCTAACCATAGTCTTGGGTAGAGAGAGAGTGGAGGGCACCTGAATTCCCCTTCGGGGCCCAGCCCAGCCATTTCTACGCGTGTATGAGTACGCCAGATCGCTAATTGCACGGGTTCTCTTCAATTTGCCTCTTTTTCTGCTAGTTTGAGCGCGTTTTTGGCGGTACATTTTTATTAGGCAAATGGGTTTCCGTTCCAATTCAATGGGAAGTGGCGGCAGCGGCGGCGATGATAGAGATTCCGTTAAGTTAATGTCGGTTACCTAGCCGGGAAAAGGCGATCACAGAACTATTATCGAAGAATTGTAGATGTTCCACATTTACTTTACTTGGAAATTCTATGGAAAGCTAATTTAAAACTTTGGTATTTATTTCTAAAACAATAACTCCGTTTTTTCAGTTATATTTAGGGCTTTCTCCAGACCCTTGACTGAGTCTGTCATTAATCATGAATTTTGCATAATCTTATCCATTAGCTTTGTGTTCGTTCGATTTCTGATGACCCAAGACTTGCTTCCGAAGACCTGATTATCATGCCACAGCATCCCAATTAGTTTCTCTGTCTGGCCGCCACCGCCATCATCAAGACATTCCTAAAAATAACAGAACTTTTACTTTTGCGAGTTGAAAAAGTTCAGAGCCGAGACTTGAGACCTTTTGAAGCCATCGCTTCAATCTTCTATTTTTACACCGCGTTTCTCCGCGTCTCTGAACTTTGCTTTTGATACCAAGTATCATACATTGTGTGCGACTCTATAAACACAACGATCTTACATGTGTATATGACGGCGGAACAAGCCATAACCCAGCCCCATCTCCATCTGCAACCTCACCGCCAACTCCGTCACATCTCATCCCATCGCTGCTGGAGAACTGGTTTCCATCCCACTCCATGCCATTGCCGGGCGACCCATCTGCTGTGTACTTAAGCCATTCGTAGTGGCCGGGAGTGCGTTCTTCTTCCCAAGAGAAGAAGTGAAAATTCCAAATTTGTTGGGCTCAGACCAGTGAGCGTATCAAAGTGTCGGGGAATTCTCTAATTAAACTTTTGGGTTTTCATATCTCGAATAGCTTTCGCTTTTTATGGCTGGCCAGCAAAGAGAGGTCTAGTTTTCTTCTTTTTATTTTTTTGTGGGGGCTCAGTTAATTATGAAACTTGTGAGTGATACCTTCATTCATTGAGAAGAAGGTTGGTTTTTGGGGTTTTCTGGACATAACAAATGTCTCGATATACTGGGAAAACAGAGTCACTAAACGAAGAGGAGCCTGCGGAGGGGAAAATGGGGTTTTCTAAGGAATGTTTAAGCTGTATAAAGGTTGAGATAAGGCTTGGATAATATAAAGTATCATATAGAAATTTTAAAATTTAATAATGTCTAAGTAGGCAGAATAGTTTCCCATCTCTTTTCCTTAGATTAAAAAGCCTAAGCAGACTTTTTTTGTGGTGTACAAAATCTTTGAAGGAGTTGGAAAAATGCAAATCAAACCGGTTAACGGCCTGCATATCTCATAGCTATTGTTTTCTGTTCTTTTTCCTCTTTTTCCTTTGGCGAAAAGTGAGAATTTTCGTTTGGCTAATGGGCTGCAAACAGGATTAGCCGGTTCTCCGGCATGCTGGCCCATTAGTGAACTTTTCACAGCCCGATCCCGATCCCAGTCCCAGTCCAAGAACGGATCACTCAGCGGAGTGGGCTCAAAAGAAAGCAAACTCTCTGTGTGTGCATGTGTCGCGCGGTCCAAAACGAAAGTGAAGCAGAACCCGCTAACAATGATCACCCGAATATCTTTTCTTGATTTCAGAACCTGCAAACGAAGTTGAAGTTGAAGCTGAAGCTGTAACGGCACCGGCACCCTAAGATGGACACCGTTTATGGGACCAAGAAGTACTTCCAGAGCTTGTCCGGCGTTAGTGATATATACAGGGCCCAGACATGTCGGCAAATGGTGAGTAATCCGCATCGTTTATCACTTGGACGGGGGACAAAAGACCACAGACAGTTATACAATGACGATGAATCTGATTAGAGTCTTGAATCGAGTCCCCCCGGGGAGTGAATAGAATTGAGGGCAAAATCTTTTTGTAAATAGAATTGTTACATCAACGCGAGTCGGGTTTTTGTTATCTCTTTTTTATTTTTTGTGTGTTTCTTGTTACAAAGAACGCAGCTTGCGTATTTATTTATTCGTTTGCCTATTTGTTTGGGGCTCCCGAGAGCTCCGGGAACGCGGAGCTGTTTGCATTCCTCGTTCACAGAAAAATATACACAGGTACGAGCGAGCCAAGTAACCGAGCAGCAGTTCGTTCGCTCATTCGTTCTAAAAGGTGAATGACTTTCTCTGCCAGCGAAGAAAGAAGCGACTAAGAAGAGGCGGCTAGCGAAGAAAGAGCGGAAGAGAACGCAACGCAAAAGAGTCGGCAACGCTGCGGGGGGTTAGCGGAAGAAGAAGGGGGCCACAAGGGAAATGCCCTGCAGCTAACGAATGTTAAATGGTAATCAAGAAACAATCAAAACATTCCCAGAGAAGCGCCCTTGGCAAGTGCACTCTCCACACACACTGCTGAGGTTAAGATAATAATAGGATACGAATCAGTGAGATTTACTAATTAAAGCTCGTGATTGCTTTCAAATTAGGTATTAAGTCTGGCCCCAGTGAAGAATTTTAATTACTTGTCCATATTGTCAGCTTTTTTTCATATCAATGTCAATGTCAATATCAAAAGACTTAGGCAACAAACTTGCTCAGTAAGGAAGATCAACGCGAACTTGTTTTAAATATTATTACACTCTTAAAAATTGCTTTAAAAATCAAATTTTTGCACGTTGATTTCATACCAACAAATCGCGCAGGTGTATGCTTATAATTCCCAACTGGAATGAAGTGACGGTAAAAATTTAAAAAGCAAATAAAAACCCCTAAACTCGAGAAAAATAGAAAAATATAAATAGAAAGTTTTTCTTAACTATAAAAGAATTTTCAAAGTTTATGGCTATTTTATTTTAAATATAGCAAAATATTTATATGAGTGTATAAAGAGTTCTTGAGTTTGTAAGATGATCTTATTTAGTTCTGTTCAGGAAGTTCCTGGGCTTCCACAAATTTATTTAATTTAATTAAAAAAGAACCTGTAAAATGCTAATCATCTACCAGACAGCTGTGAGCCTGTGAACCTGTTGATGCTCGTTGGACTCTGACCAGGTGCAGTGACTCTGTACTTTGCTAATTAAATGCGTTTTCCCAGCAGCAGAACTAATGCTAATGAGATGCATTAACAAATCATGACAAGTTAGATAGTGAGATCTTCTCTCTGACATAACCCCTGGGAAAGCTGGGAAAGTTTTCGGGGGGGGGAAGGTTGCGGTTCTCTGCGGCAAATCTGTGTAAATTGAGTTCAAAATGAGGCCCGTTAGATGCTAACTTCCGTAATCTAGAACCTAGATTGGTGACCGGATAGACAAGTCGCGAAAGAAAGTGGCCAAAGGGTCAGAAAATCGAGAAAGTTGTGAGACTGCCAGCAGCTTGAGGCTAATTATCTAATTAGTGGCCATCGGGATCAGATCGATCAGATGCCATACATACCATATTCTGGCACACTTTGGAAACCCAGTTAACAACATCTGTCATTTTGCAGAGTGCGGACTACACATACCAGAACACCGTTGGCCGAAGGTCTCAACTGGGGGCGTACTATCACATGAACAAGCAGCCCTCCTATACGAACGATCACAGTGTGAACAGTCAGTATGGATACAATACGTGGGGCATCTGGCGGGATGGCAGGAACATTGCCCCATCCACGTTCTCGGCCAAGACGCACACACAGTATCCGAAGAATCGCTCCTTCTCCATCATCCTCACCACGGCCGCCTTTATAGTCCTGCTGGCCGTCATCTCCATAGCCGGTTTGGCCTTCTACTTTAGCTCCATCAAGACCAATCTGGAGGACCGTAAGAGAGAGAGAGTTTTCTAGAGCTCGTCACAAATATCTTATTCGTGAATCCCCTTTTTCCAGCCATCATGGGTTTCGAGGGCTCTTTCCGCATTGCCAAGGGGGATCTCTTCTCCACGGGTCTCAAGTACAACCACACCACGACATACAAACAGAAGATCGATTTCTACAAGCGTTTCGTGGAGCGCTCCATGATGGATAATGGCCTAACGCCGCTGCGCACCGATGTCTGGGGCTTCGGCGAGGGTCCATTGATAAAGGTCTCATTCCGGGTGTTCCTCGATGTCCGCAAACTGCCGCAGTAAGTATAATCCTAATAATAATAATATTAGATTTAATATTTCCAATATTTCTAGAAACATTCTGAGCGTTGAGGAGTACATTAAAGAGTCCTTGTTCCTGGAGACCTCCGCCACCAAGTCACTGTATCGCTCATTGAGGCTAGACACCGAATCGGTGGAGATCAAGCGGATAATGGACGAGCAGGTGGTACGATCCGCAGCAATACTTAAGGAAGCAGTAAGAAAAGATTTCTCTCTTCTCCGGATTCTAAATAATTAAAGCTTAATCTTCATCAGCAAACGGTGCCCACTAGTCAAACTCAACTGGAGAAGCGTCTGATGAAGAAGGGCAGCACACCGGCACCGTCGCCACTTCACCCAAAACCTCTGGGAGGCGGCAATACGACGCCCAAGCCGAAGAATCCCCTGTTGCGCACCCATGTCGCTGACGAGGAGCCCGACATCGATGTGGAGAACGCTCCGGTTATCCAGGGTTCCTTCGAAGGATCCTTTGAAATCACGAAAACGGATGCAGACATTGCCCGCAAGAAGACGCCGCCGACTAGGGCCTATCAGACCAGCAGCAGCAGCGCCTTGCCGCCCAAGTCAATTGCCGTGACGCCTTACTCCTTGAGAGTGAAGCCCAAGAAGCCGGGAATTGAGAAGCTGACAACTGTGCTGCCACAGCAGGTTCCTTCTGGAGGTGGTCCTTCGACAACCAGGGCAACCACAAAGGCCACAAAAGCAACTACAACCACTAGGAAGAGCACAACGAGTACGAGTACCTCTACCACATCAACGACGACGACGACGACAACAACGACTCCAAAGCCAACACCAAGTACTACAACTACGGAGGCAACCACTAGCTCCACTACCACTACTACACCACCTCCGCCGCCCAGCACCACTCGGACCACGACAACCACGTTCACCTATCCCCCGGTGAGCACGCCCACTTCCAGTCCAATAGGATCTCTGCCCAAGCTGGATGCCAATCTGTTCACCACCTTCCCCATTTTGGATACGCAACCCTGGAGACCGATGCATCGGGAGGTTCCCGAACTGTTGCCAGGTCCACCGCCAGCTTTTCCCACGAAAACCTTGCCAGGAGCAGCTGGAACTACGCCCACCGTCAACCACATACCGCAGCGAAGGATCGATGATTTCGAATTGCCTTTTATCGGGGACAATCCCACGCCTCCGACGGCGGCCGTGGCTCCAGTTACCATCGATCCGTACAGTCTTGGCTTCCTGAATCCCGGAGTGCGTCTGCAGGAGCCCAAGCCTCTAAGTCCCGTGCAGCAGCCTCAAGATCAGGACATGCTGTTCTACCATAACTTTGGCAGTCCCGTTTTTATGCCAGGAACTGAGAATATTGAGCGACTGGGGGGAGCACTCGTGGAACCACATCCGCTGCCCGTACCCCTGATAGATGATGTTATTATTCCGCCGTTTAAGCCCATCGATGCCACGATAGGAACGGGTGAGAAGCTGCCCTTCAATCTGGACGCCAGCAATGAGAGATTTGAGCATCTGGGTGGCGGGGTCATAGCCAAGAAACCGCAGGACAAGCTGGAGAAGAAGGAGCCGCACGATAAGACAGAGAAGCCAGTCCTTAAGGAGCAGCAAGTTAAAACTGCTCAGGAACTGAACCAGGAGAAGGATCAGCAACTGCAGAAGGAACAGCTTGAGACCACCACAAATCTACCTGAGAATTTTCCCACATCAACATCAAAGTCTCCCGTTATAAGCTCACCCAAGCCGACCAAATCTCCATCCATGCCTTCGCTGAAACCAACAGACAACTCGGTGCTAGCTGATACCATAGGCGAGTTTTTCATGGAGCTCCTAAATCTGCCCAAGGAGGACAATGCCACTGCCACTCCCAAACCGACAGGCGATGCAATAGAGTCACGCATAGAGCCAGAGGAGGAAGAGGTGACGGTGAAGCCTGCCAAGCCGAACTTTATGAACTTGAAGGAGATCATTCTGCAGAGGAACACTCCCTCTTCTATTCTATCCAACTCCAGCCTGGAGCAGGACTCCACAACTCCAACAACCACGACAACGACCACAAGAGAGCCCACGACCACAAAAAGAATTCGAGTGCGAACGACAAGCGAAAAGCCGACCATGATGGATGACTCCAACCTATTTCCGTCGCACTCCAAGTGGGAGTTTGTCAACAGTTCGTCGGCGCAGGGATACGGGCACAACGGGAACATGAGAAAGGTGTTCAATCAGACCTTGCAGGCTTGGGTCTCTGAGGATATTGACAAGTCGGAGAACCTTACGCTGAACGATATCAAGACGAGAATAAACAATGCCAGTAATATTCAGGATATCTCGCTGATTTTCGACACGCTGGCCACCAAGCTAGGCATCACGCCCAGTGTCCCAAACAAATTCCCGCCCTTTTCGCAGAACAAACTTAAGCATTCGGCTCCCAAAGAGGAAGTAAAGAGGCCCGTATCCACCACAACAGTGGCCCCGAAGCCCCTATTGTCTCTAGAGAGGGAGCCGTTCATCAAGCCCATGTCCAGTTTCATAGAGGAAGGCTCCTCTGAGGTGCTGGGAGCCGCCATTCCAGTGGTCGGCGAGGCAGAAGTGGAGGTTATTGACCCTGTGAAGTACGAGGAGCTGCTCAAGATCTCGCAATTCGCCGCCAGCACAACGGAGCCAAGTGTGCACCGCCTGGTGACTCTACTCCCGGTGAGATCCAATTCCGGAATCCGAACGTATAGGCCGCCCGCCGATGAGCAGGATACGTCGCGCAGTGCTCCTCCTGCCGTTCCAGTTCCAGTTCCCGCTCCCGCAACCTCTCCACGTCCCAGTGTTGGTCCCGGTAAGATCAGCTTACGGCGCAAGAGCAACCTCAACCACAGCCGGAGATTCGGCCAGCCTCCCGCCGAGGCGGTGGTCAAGCGCGGCATCCAGGTGACGGTTAAGAAGTGACCACAGAGTCGGCCAAATAGCTCCACGGATGAGATTAGCGGAGAAAGAGACACGTTCTACGATCTAGATTTAGATCTAGGTTAGCTTAGACCACTATATATGCTAGCTGTAAGTAGGGAATATATAACTTTAGTTAGATCGATCGTGGAAATAACGAAATCTTGTTCGAAAATTGTTTTTCCCCGCGAAGGAAGTAAACAATTTTGGAATGACAATTCCTGTTATGCGACTGCCAGTCCTCCTCAGTATTTAAGATAAAACTCACGACGTCACATCATTATTACTTAAGTATCGAATCTATATATAGTTGTATACGATCCTTCCGTTTTTGAATATCACCAACTCTCAAGTTCATTGCGATTCTTATGTTAATGTTAGCTCTTTGAATGTGTAAGTCAAAGAGTACTCTTAGTACTTAGTAATTTTCTAAGCCCAATCTTTGAATAAATGTGAATAATTTATTACGTTTGTACGGCTTTAATACATAATGGGTTAAAACAGTAAACCAACAAACGGTTATAAGAAAAGTAAGCTTCCAAGATTGCTTTAAATTTCTAAATAGCTTTAACAGTAACTAATTTTGAAAAATTTACACTATTTATTTTTTTTAAATTCTATTAATTTAATTTCCTCAGTTTACAGAAGTTACTTTCTATATATTAAATATTGCAAAAATAATTTTCTTTTTAAATTTAAATGGAATATTGCGATAGTCTTAAAACAATCGATTGTACGGACTAGAGTGCCACTATCGATGGTATGCATAGTGCCAACGATAGTCTTACGTGCCTGGTCACACCAGCGCATTCTTAGAGGATTTAGGCGTTGTTGTTGTTCGGTGGTTGTGAATCAAAATAAGAATAAACAAGTGGCTCAATATTCGCTAAGACTAGATATAATACCATATTGATAAGTGGAATTAAAGCCGCTAATTTACCACACCTTTAACGAGTGCAAAGATGGGCTGTGCCGAGAGCAAAGACGGGGAGGGGGAGGCTGGAAACAATAGGCCTAAATACCGGTCCTGTACGGACACCTGCTGGCTGGCTATTTACATTATTTTCTGGTTGTTTTTGGTAAGTTTCTAATCGTATTTTTCCTTATACGCTATAAAGAGATTTGTATTAGGGAAAGTGAAAGTTAAGAGATCAATCTGCGCAATGCTTCTGTGTGTCTGCTGCTGCTCTTTGTGTCTCGGTGTGTGTGAGCGTTTTTGCGCGCCGTTTACGAGGAGGAGGAGGTTGTGGCGGCCGCGACATATTACTTGGTGAGACATTCGTGTCGTCATCGCCCCCGGTCATGAGTGGAATTGTTAATTCAGCTAATGAATGCGATGATTTAACATTCCGGCCTTATTCCCGGGGCTAGAAACTAAAGCCAAATCCATGTGGATTTTGAATCAATTATGGCTTGTTCAGTGTCCTGTGGTGGACACACGCCACTCCCCGAACCCAGTAAGATATGCATGTCCATCCATTAAAGCGATTATACTAATAATGCCCGTAGACATGCCATGACATCGGCGTGGGCGTTGGCCCAACCACACACTCGCTTAATTTCCCCTGAATTTAATTCCACTTTAAATTGATTGAAACTCCACTTTTGCCTTGCAGATTGTGATAGCGATATTCTCGTTTGTTTACGGCAATCCCTTGCGCATCATCAATGGCTACGACTCCTTTGGCAACACCTGTGGCGTCAAGCACAACGAAAAGTTCCAGAGCTTTCCGCTATCCGGCATGAACACCCTTGACAAGCCGCAGCTATTTTACTTTGACGTCAAGGAGTTAAAGAAATCTCTGAAGATATGCGTTAAGGAATGTCCCGCCAAAACCTTGACCACGGGCAGTGAATTGCTGGAATATTACACCAAGACGGGCACTCAGCTCTGCAAATACGATTACAACATGCAGCAACTCGCAACGGTTAGGGAAGACAAGAGCATCTTGAATTTCCTGGGCCCGTGTCCCAGCCTTCCTGTTCACGAGAGGTGTGGCTGAGCTTCTAATCTAGTTAAATATAGGATTAACCTATACTTCCCTTTTCAGCAACCCCATTCTGCATCGTTGTGTGCCTAAGGGAACTGGCGAGAAGTTCCAGGACTTCTATGACATGCTTAACAACTGGGATGTGGCCCAGCAGTTCATAGGGGATGTCTACTCTTCCTGGCACATTATTGCCATGGTGTGCGGCCTTGCCTTGCGTAATTATTGGTCTTTATTATAATGAAGACTAACCTAAATGAATTCTTTTTTTTTAGTTATTTCCATTGCTTTGGTGACCATGATGCACTGGCTGTCGCGTGTCGTATCCTGGATCATCTGCGTCTTGGTTATAGTGGCTAGCGTTGGACTTGCTGGTGCCCTGTGGTATGCCTACTATAACATTCGTTACAAGTCAGGCGTGAATGTCCAGTACACGCGACTGGAGGAGTTTGTCCGCAATCAGGATGCCGTCCTAACCCTGGCTGTTTTGGCCACCATAACTATGGTGAGAAATAAACTAATTTTGTACGTTAATCTTGGTTATTAATCAAATTTTTTTCAGATAATTCTCGTTGTGATCATATACTTCTTAAAGAACAAGCTGGCCGGCTTGTCAGCTCTGTTCGAGGAAGCTGGCCAGTGTATGATGAATCTCCCAGGACTCCTGATCGCTCCGCTGCTAGCCTTTATCGTTTTGATAGCTTTTTTGAGCTTCTGGGTCGTGGTGGTCATATGTCTGGCCACAGCCAGCTCGCCGGGCCAGAGTCCCATAGCTCCCTTTGACAATTCAGCGGCACACCAGCAGCCGTTGCCCACAAATGCGGTGTTTGTGGCCAACAATACCAGTATTAATGATCAAAGGAGTAAGTATTAGTGGGGTTTTATTATAAACTTATCGGAGATTTATTTGGTTTTGAAAACGTCTCGCATTGAAATAATCTAAAGCATATATTTTTGTTTATTTATGATTCGATTTTGGTGAATAAGTAAGTGATATTAGTTAAGGACGCAGAATTTTGATCTTTTGTATATATTTCTGTGTTTATTCATCACTCTTTCGGATCCAATTTGTACATACAATTGTTAATGGTTTTCATTAGACTCCTCAATTATTTGGTTACTTAAATAATAATATTATTTCTTTACAATAGCCATTGCACGTGTAGAGTATGCCGATGCCGGTGCCTTGCGCAGCATGTTCTGGATCTATGTGGTTGGTCTCATTTGGACAGTGGAATTCATATTTGCCTGCCAGCAGTTCGCCCTGGCTGCTGCCGTTGCCTTCTGGTACTTTGGCAAGCCCACAACCACACCCACTGTCTATGCCATTGGCAAGCTGATTAAATACCATCTGGGCACGGTGGCCAAGGGGTCGTTTGTGATCACCATTTTCAAGATTCCCCGCTTGATACTCACGTACTTGTATGCCAAGTAAGTAACTTTTCTTAGAAACCAGCTTCTCTTGTTAATTGGGTAATTTTCATTGCGCAGACTGAAGAAGGGTGAGGACAAGGGCTCGGAGTGCGCCGCCTGCTGTTTAAAGTGCTGCATTTGTGGTTTCTGGCTGCTGGAGAAATTTATCCGCTTCCTAAACCACAACGCCTACACTGTGGTGGCCATCGAGTCCATTAACTTTTGCCCAGCCGCAGGCATTGTAAGTTTTTAAATCAACACATCTTAATGATAATTTAATAAGTTATTAAATTTGTAGGCTTGGAATGCCATGGCCACGAATGTCTTGCAAGTGGCCACCATTAACAGCGTCGGCGACTTTATCCTTTTTCTGGGAAAGGTTGTGGTGGCTGCCCTTTGCGGCCTGATTGGAATTATTATGCTCAAAGACATGCCCGGTCTGAATTTCTACATGGCTCCCGTTATCCTCATCATAATATTCTCCTTCTTTATTGCTCACATTATTCTGTCGCTCTTTGAGGTAAGTTTAATTTTAATTTATGGCTCGAGACGAATTTAATTAAATGCTTCACCTACAGATGGTTGTGGACACCCTCTTCCTATGCGTCTGCGAGGACAAAACTATCAATGGTCGCGCAGGACGCTGGGCACAGAGCAATCTGGCCAAGCTCGTGGGCGAGGAACCGCTTCAGCCCGGCGAGGAGCCGCCCATTCAGGTCGTGGAGATGATGCCGATTAACAAACAGCCTTTCAGTATTACACGACTGCCCCCCTCCGATCCTGAAGTGGCGCCCATGTCGCCAGAATAGCTTCAACAGCCGATAGACCCGAAACTCAACGCACATCTCATTCTAGGATGATAATATTTATATATATGTATAACCATAACTCCGTCGCGACGTACAAAAAGCAAACCAGTAATATATTGTAATCTTGTCTATATTGATATTCAAACTTAGGATGCACAGTTTGTAAAAGTATTTATAAAGTTTGTAAACGTTTTTTGTATCTTAATTTATCTTAACCCTTTTTAAAACGTTTCGCTGCCTTTGCCTTTTTCTGTTCGATTACCTCTTTAACGGCCTTCAGTTGCTTCTCCTTAATCTTCTTGGTCAGGGCCGCCTTGGGTGTCTTCGTGGCACTGTCCTCCTTCTTCTTTTTGGCTATCGCCGCAAGAATCTTGGCGGTCTCTATTGGATCATCGTCCTCGAAAATTTCTTGGTTTTCGACGCCCTCGTAGGCCTGCACAGGTCGCGTGGCTTCGTGCTTAACCTTCTGCTCCACTCGGTTCACGTACTTGTCCTTGGCTGCCTTCTTGAGGATCTGTCGCTGCTTGGCGGGACTCACGTAATCGGGGTTCTCCCAGATGGTCTTGCCAGTGAACGAGCCGTCGAATATTTTCACGGGATTCATAACGTAGCGCGGACCCACTTCGGAAAGGCCACCATCCTCGGAGAGAATCTGGTAGTTCCTGAACCAAATGCGATTATCCAGGTAGGTGAAGGTGAAGACGTGGTCGACGAAGGGCTGGCTCTTAGGATGATGGTTGGGCACCGAGTAGGTCTGTACGAAAAGCTCCTTGAGCAGCTTCAAATGCGGCAGCTCGTCGAACTTGGAGTCGAAGGAAAGCAGGGGACGGGCGCCTCGAAGGCAATTGCCCGTCATCTTTAGCTCGGCCATTGTGTGGATGTTTTCGACCAGAAATTTGGCCGACGGCCCGGTGGCTCCAGATGTGTTGGACACCCACATATACAGATCCCGCTTTCGTCGGCCCTCGAAAAGCATGGCCTTGTTGCAATGCTTCATTTCGCACATTTCATTGACCACCGACAGAGTCTTAGAGCGCTCCATCTTGGACTCGGGTCGGTGGTGTGGCATCAGGGTTTTGATGTCCCGCATGAGATGTCTGTCCCGGTGGCTGATGCCACGGGCGGCAAACACCAGGACGCGCTGTTTGTTCACCCATTTCTCCTGCAATAATAAATACAGCGTTACGGTACGGGATTCATCGGGGGTTTAATATCTTAGAACTTACCTTCTTCGGCACCACCTCGTCGGAGGATCTCTGCGCAGGCAACGGAGGGTTCTCATCGAGCGGCACAATCTCAAGCTGCTGAACCTTCTGCTTCTTTTGGAATTTGCGGCCCATTGACTTGGTTTAATTAAATAAAACCCTTTCGAAAGAATAGCAGGAGAAACAACGTGTTTTCAAATGAAAACAACCAGGGATGGACCGTAGAACCAAACCAGGGTGTCAACAGCACGTGCAAGGCAGAAACCCTAAGCGATAGCACTTTTCAGCCCTGAGCCAAATTATTTTCAATGCGATAGTTTTCAAATTTGAAGTACAAGATGTATATTTTTATTGAATAAAAATTCTTATATTACTATATGACACTTTGAGTGTCACGCCAAGTTATATTGTTTATAATTTTTATTTGTTTAATTAATCCTCGTCATCTTCTAGTCCTGGTTCAGGACATAATCGACATCTACTCTCGTTCAGGCCATTATTTACGCAGTTCTCTCCCACACACTCGCAACAACCGTCATGGAACCATCTATAGCTAGTCGCTCCTGCCTTGAGGCAGGTTTGTCGGCATCTGTTCCAGGATGTGCACTGATCGAGATATAGAACGGTGCAGTTCCGTTGGCCATCGAGTGAAGTTGTTACTACGCTCCAATGACAGGTGTATCCATCATTTGGTGATGAAGCCATGGCCCGAAAGAGCGCTGATACTCCTTCAAATTCCTCGGTATGCGATTTCTTTTGCAGTTCTGCTAAGCTAGCAAAAACTATTTGCAACAATGAAAAGGTAAATAAGACTTTCACTAGTACGTGCATGTTGGACTGCCAATTGTTACTGAACTAGTTTGAGCCGTGGGCAGATGGTTTTAAGTTGTGTAGGTAGAAGATATGTTGAAACAGGTAGCGGAAAATTGAACAGATGTCTACAAAGGGTTCCGTGGATTAACAAGACTTGAAGATATCCCTTTTAGGTATCCTTTTTACTGTCTCCGTATTTTGTTAAGAAACCTATTCAGAAAATAAAAGCCGTTTTGCAGTGTGGCCAGGTGCAAATGGGAAAATGCATTTATAGTAGAGCGCCAAGAAAGCCAGTTCCCGTGCATTCTTAATTCTTATCGTTGCATCTGCCTTTCTCAGGTTCTCTTAAGGATTAGCAAAAATTCACGTGAAAAACTTTTCTACATTCGGTTTCTATGTTTCTTCAACGATAAATGACGGCAAACCGGATCAAAAGCGAAGAACTAGAACTTCACGGTTTTGTCATTTTACCGGCAACCTAATACGGCCTACAGTTTTTATGTATACGTTGCTCCGCAAAGCGTCGAACAAAAAAAAACTAATTTGCAAAAAAAAGAGCTAGTGCTGAAAATTGCCAACCGCAACCATAGAGAAGATAAGCAGAAAAATCATGTCGGACTATCGCTCCCAATCTCGAGGCGGCGGACGTAGCGGCCAGGAGTACTCCAACGACGACGATCCGCCGATGTCCCGCCTGTTCATTATTTGCAACAAAGGCCACACCGAGGAGGACTTCCGGGAGGCGTTTTCGCCTTATGGCGAGATTGAGGACATCTGGGTGGTGAAGGACAAACACACCCAGGAGAACAAGGGCATCGCCTACGTCAAGTTCTCCAAGACATCCGATGCCGCCAAAGCCCAGGAAGAGATGAATGGCAAAACAATTGGCAAGATGGACCGAACGCTCAAAGTTCTGGTGGCGGCGAAGTAGGTTACATTCTTGCCGGCGACTCTGGCACACGGCTTTATTGTACTTTATATTTTTTAAAGCCGCAACCAGGGCTCAAATAAGTCTGAAAACGAGCAGGAGAAGTACGTGAGACTGTTTATTGTAATCCCAAAGACAGCCACCGAGGACGACATCCGGGACGAGTTCTCTAAGTGGGGCGAGGTGGAGTCGGTGACCATTGTCAAGGAGAAGAACAACGGCAATCCCAAGGGTTTTGGCTACGTTCGCTTCACCAAGTACGTATCGAATCGGATATCAGCATGACTAGCGATCGGAATGTGACTTATTCGAGAAACAAATCTTATTACCAGATTCTACTACGCTGCCGTGGCCTTTGAGAGCTGCTCGGCCAAGTACAAGGCTGTGTTTGCCGAGCCCAAGGGCTCTTCACGCACACAGCGGGATCAGTACGGTCGTCCCGCCGACGACAATCCTCTCTACAGCGGATCCGGACGCGGCGGAAGCTCCAGCTTTAATGGAGGCGCCGGCAGCGGTGGAGGGGGTGGCAGCGGAGGCAACAGCTTCAACAACGACTGGAATGTGTCGGTCAACAATGACATGTCGGCCTTTTTGCGAATGCAGAATGTGCCTGTGGCCCAGCCGTCGTGTCTTGAGGTGACTGTGAGCAATTGCGTTAACCAGGACCAGCTGTGGCGCCTCTTCGACATCATTCCCGGCCTTGACTATTGCCAAATTATGCGCGAACGTAAATATAATATAATATAATCCTATATTAACTGAAACTAAAATCTGCATTCCCAACAGATGGTCCACGCACCAACGAGGCTCTTGTTGTCTACGATAATCCAGAAGCAGCGATATATGCCAAGTATGATTAACCTTTGACCCATTGACTTTGCCAGTGGTAACCACATATTTTGCAGAGACAAACTTCATGGACTGGAATATCCAATGGGCGAACGCATCATTGTAAAAGTAAACGGCATGAGCTCAGCTCGGATGGACACCTCCTTTATAGACAGTATGCAATTTATATCCTTTAAGATTAAAAATTTGTCTCTATATTTTCGATTTCGTTTATTTCAGAACGTACAAAAAAGGATGCTATCTGCAATGTGCCTTTGCCACCCACACAGCCTCTGGCCTCGCCCGACGAACAGGTGGCTCAGCGACTGTTTATCGTACTTTCAGCTGTAGGTTTACACTCTGTGCAGCGTCGAATTGACGTAGTTATAAACGCTGTTTTCTCCGTTTCAGAATTTGCCGCACTCGATCTTAAAGAACATATTCTCCTGCTGGAGGGGCCTCATCGACGTCTACCTGCTGCCCAACAAGAACTGCGGCTACGTCAAATACTCGGACAGGGAGAGCGCCCAAGAGGCCATACACGTGCTGAACGGTGCCGAGATTTGTGGCACTAAAATAAAGGTAGGAGCTTTCCGTTGCTAGCCACGAAGAAGGATCATCATCACGCACTTCTATTTCAGGTAATGGAGGCGGAGGAGCGCAGTGGATCTGATGGCGACGACGGAGGACGTAAGCGCCTAAGGCGGAACTGAGTGGTAAGTGCAATAGACCTACTGCTAATATCCGGAGTTTATATTAATGTAGCCATAGTTGGAATGAGTATGTATGTGCCGTGGTCCGAGGTAAGTAGTTGTGTAAATTCCAAAAATACCGAACCCATTTAACAATTTTAAATACGACGCATTCGCCAAAAGACAGTTCGTTCTGCCAGAGATTAGTAGTACTTAACCCGAGCACAGTGGACCACGACCACCGACCACCAACAGAGCGAACATAATAAGCCAAAGCATTTTTATCTTTCTATCTCCACAGACCCACTGACAACAACAAAAAAACTAACAGAGAACGAGTACGAAACTAACTTGAGAAAACAAACAGTCCGATAAAACAGTTTAACTGACAACAACAGCAACTAAACAAAACAACAACAACCACCCAAAACACTCAAAACGGAATGCCACAAAAACTGCGCTGACTGGACGCCGGAGAACGAAGAACGCAACGGAGACAGGAGACCGGAAACGGAAACGGAGACCGGTGACCAGCGACCAGCGACCGGAGAACAATAGCCACGAATTCGCCACGTACACCCGTAACCGTACTCGTACCATTGACTTACTCAAGTGGGCTCGTAACAAGACCCCTCTTCCTGACCTTTAAACGTAGCCAACGAAACCGCAATGCTTGCTCTATGACGTACTCATGTTTATAGCAAAACCGATTATATATAGGGGACCTTAGATCGTTCGATCTAACAGATGCGAACTCTCTGTTTATCCATCATTATTATTATTTACTAACGTATTCTGACAAGATCCAGATAAGCAATGAATTTCATGTGTAATGTGTGTCTCAAGAATAACCTCACGAATAAGCCGTGCATACATAAAAAGCATATATTTTTACATATATGTAATATAATATTTAACCGATACTTTATCTTGTAAGCTAAAGTTAATATATACAAATATAATATATATAACATAATGGTTGAAAGCCCAAATATATACATGAAACCTGCAGAATGTATTATGTGGTTTTATTCAAACATGGAAGGTGGTACGGTAATATATTAATGGGTCTTATTTAAGAAAAAATTCAACCTTTCCAACATTTCAGGGGTTTTTTTTTAATTGTATACAAGCGCAAACCCCAGCTGCTACTAAAAATCATATAAATTCCGATTTTCCGTTAAAATCTCAATCAATTTGTAATAAAATATTGAAAAACACATTTTTATAAAATATTTGTCACTTTTTCAAAATTTTAAACGGGTTGAAATTTGTAAAAAGTTGGCAAAAATATATATATATTTTTAAATTAATAATTTGGCAAGTAAAGTATTAACCACATATAAACGAGCATAGAAATTCTTTCCGAATTAAGTTTAATTGCTTTTTAACTTAGTTATGATTCTTTTCAACTTTGATTTTCCAAAATTTATAACTAAATATTTATTTAAATAATGAAAATATTTGTGGTGTTACTGGGGGCATAAAGCCTGTGATTGCCAAAAGTCTTATAAAATTTATTAAAATTCAAATTTAAAAATATCGCGACTGTAAAAAAAAACAATCGATAGTAGTCACCAAAGGTAAAACATTAACTTCTCGATAGTGTCATCGACATATTCACATCTCTAGAGCACAGCTGAGCTGGATTTTGTTTAGATTTAGCAATTAGTTGTTATTAAGGACACTGAAATTCACTTTTTTCAACAGGAAGATAATAAAGTCCCAGAAAAATGGATCCAGCACTGCTTCGCGAACGCGAGGCCTTCAAAAAACGGGCAATGGCCACGCCCACGTGAGTTCCAATCCCCCTATTCTTTGTTAATGATGAATTAAAACAAATAAATACCCCGATAATCCTTTCTAAACAGCGTTGAGAAGAAGACCAAGACTGAACGCCCGCCGCCACCGCCAGCCAGCGATGACTCCAAGCGAAAGATGCGCCCGCCCACGGCTCCCAAGCTGGATGCCACAACGTAAGTTCGAAAAGCGCACTTTGCAAGGTTTGGATCTGGGAAACAACATGTGGAGCACTTCCATTCCTTTCGCAGGTACAAGACCATGTCGGGAAGCTCACAATATCGCTTCGGAGTATTGGCCAAGATTGTAAAATTTATGCGCACCCGTCATCAGGACGGTGATGATCATCCATTGACCATTGAGGAGATTTTGGACGAAACCAACCAACTGGATATTGGGCAATCTGTAAAGAATGTAGGTTGCTATGTACAAAGTTGTCCTCTTTCTACTATATTTTGAATCCTTTCTAGTGGCTATCTGGCGAGGCTCTTAACAATAATCACAAGATAGAGGCCAGTCCCTGTGGCACAAAGTTCAGTTTCAAGCCAGTCTACAAGATCAAGGATGGCAAAGCCTTGATGAGGTTGCTCAAGCAGCACGATCTAAAGGGTCTGGGTGGAATTCTGCTTGAAGATGTCCAAGAATCTCTCCCGCACTGCGAAAAAGTTCTGAAAAACCGAGCCGCCGAAATATTGTTCATTATCCGACCAATTGATAAAAAGAAGATATTGTTTTACAACGACAGAACGGCTAACTTTTCGGTGAGCTTATCCTAATTCCGATCTTTTTAGTTGAATAATATTTTTAGAACATTTATAAAAAAAATTAAAAGGTTTTAGAACATGCTGATAGAGAAACCTAGCTCTTGATAGTTCAAAAACATAAGATACACATTGTCGAAGACGATCTCCAGAAAATACGTAAACAAGACTAAACTAAATTAATTTTAAAATATTGTATTTCAGGTGGACGAAGAATTCCAGAAGCTGTGGCGCTCGGCTACGGTCGATGCCATGGACGATGCCAAAATCGATGAGTACCTCGAGAAGCAGGGTATTCGCTCCATGCAAGATCATGGCCTCAAGAAACCAGTTCCCAAGCGCAAGAAGGCGGCCAACAAGAAGCGCCAGTTCAAGAAACCCCGAGACAACGAGCATTTGGCCGATGTTCTGGAGACCTACGAAGACAACACACTAACGCTAAAGGGTGTAAATCCCACGTAGAAGTAGTGTACGCTAAGATTAGACAATAAAAATAACTCTCAATGGGGAATAAGTACATTTGAAATTTGGCATTATAAATTTCTTCCCTACTATTCCGACGAAGATTTATGAAACCAGATAGCCGCTTGGCAGTGGCTTTGAACTTTAAAAATACAACGCCAAGAACACGGAAAAGATAATTAAAAAGCAAAACTGTGTAATCTTGTCTTGACACTCACAGCAGCAACTACTGGTGCGTGTGTGAGTTTTTCTGGCCGGCAATCGATGCTGGTGGGCGCAGCTGGTGATAAAACTGGCAGTCGAGGGAAGCCATAGCCCCAGTTTTTATTAAACAGTCCCCAGGTCCAGTCCAGTCAGCAGTTGCAATTGATTTACAAGTACGCACGGCTTTGGAATAATAACCTAAAATTCACATAACAGGCTTCGGTTTGATTTTGCGACGGATTAGGTCATCCTTGTTTGGGGGTTGTTTGCCGTAGGCGACGGAATATTGTTATTAAATATTGGGGGAGCAATGGAGCAACTATTACATTCTTAAACCACTGCAATAACTTTGCTGTAGTTATTTTTGTACCGATAAGGAATAAATGAGACCGGATGCAATAAATTTAAATGTATTAATTTCCTTTCTTACATTTATATTATATTAGCAAAGTTTTAAAAATTTTTTTAAAGCAAAAATAAAAAAATATCTACCCTTTTAAAGAACTAAAAATTAAAGAAGTATATTAAACACACCTTTATTATCGCCCAGGGCAAAGAAAGGGTATTCGTGAGTAGACTTTCCCAAAGTCCATTCGTTTGTTTACTCTGCTCGCTGGTTTTCTGGGACGGACAATGAGCTCTCTGGCTCAGAGACGGTGCAAAAACTTGTTTTGAAATAACCAATTTGTTTAATTTAAATTCCCGCAGTTGGCTTTGAGAGTTTCTGCATTGAGGTTGGTATAATGAAGCGGAGCGCACTAGGAGCAACGCTGCTCCTGGCCCTTGTGGCCCCACTATTGGCCCACAGTTCAGAGTGAGTGGAAATTTTATTGGCTATATATATGGCTAACTTATTGACTTTCTCTTTGTTCTGCTGCTCGCTCGTTCTTCACCTCCAGCAGCTTGGTGGTTTACGGCTACCAGTGCCGGAAAAGTCTCTGCCAGAAGGTGGAACTCAGCGAGGACAACTTTGCCCAGGCGATAAGCCTGCCCGTGTGCCGGCTCTTCTGCGGCAGCACCATCGGCACCGTTTGGCCCAAGCCAACGGGCACCGTGCGTCTGGACTCGCTGATGCGCCAGGTGGACATCTCGTTTATTGACTTTAATTTCAATGGCACCACCACCCGCAAAGAGAAGCTTTGGAAGGCGGCCGAGAACCGCTGGATGGACTTGCTGAACGCCAAAATCCCTGACCGCAAGATCCTCGCCAGGGGTGGCTATCGTATGTCCGTCAACATCAACACCCCCGACGACGGGGCTCCGGCCAAGCTCACCCTGGACACCGATGAGAGTTACGCCTTGGACATCGACACGGATGTGTCCGGTCATGTGTTGGCCAACATCACGGCAGCTAATTTCTTTGGTGCCCGCAACGGTCTGGAGACCCTGGCCCAGTTGATCGTCTACGATGATATTAGACGCGAGGTCCAGTTGACCGCTAACGCCTCCATCACTGATTCGCCGGTGTACAAGTGGCGCGGATTGCTCCTGGACACTTCCCGCAACTACTACTCGGTGAAGTCGATCAAGAGAACGTTGGGTAAGCTTGGGCTAAGTTACTCAATCCCAAAAGCTTAATCTCCTTTTTCAATCTACAGAGGGCATGGCCCTGGTCAAGCTGAACACTTTTCACTGGCACATCACGGATTCCCACAGCTTCCCCCTGGAGGTGAGCAAGCGTCCGGAGCTTCACAAGCTGGGAGCGTACTCCCAGCGTCAAATTTACAGTCGCCGGGACGTGGCTGAGGTTGTGGAATATGGAAGAGTGCGTGGCGTGCGTGTGATGCCAGAGTTCGATGCACCAGCTCATGTGGGCGAGGGATGGCAGCACAAGAACATGACCGCCTGCTTCAATGCCCAGCCTTGGAAGGATTTCTGTGTGGAGCCGCCGTGTGGACAGTTGGATCCCACCGTAGAGGATATGTATAATGTCCTGGAAGACATCTATGAAACTATGTTTGGCCAGTTCGACCCTGACGTCTTCCATATGGGCGGCGACGAGGTGTCCACCAGCTGCTGGAACAGCAGCCGCACTATCCAGACGTGGATGAAGAAGCAGGGTTGGGGCCTGGAGACCGCCGACTTTATGCGCCTGTGGGGCCACTTCCAGACGAACGCACTCAGCCGGGTGGACAAGATAGCCAATGGCACCCACACGCCCATCATCTTGTGGACCAGTGGCCTGACCGAGGAGCCCTTCATCGACGAGTATCTGAACCCAGAGCGCTACATTATTCAGATCTGGACGACGGGCGTTGATCCCAAGGTAAAGAAGATCCTGGAGCGGGGCTACAAGGTGATTGTGTCCAACTACGATGCCCTATACTTGGACTGCGGCGGCGCCGGCTGGGTGACTGACGGCAACAACTGGTGCTCCCCCTACATCGGCTGGCAGAAGGTGTATGATAACAGTCTGAGGACCATTGCCGGCGACTACGAACACCACGTTTTGGGCGCAGAAGGAGCTATTTGGTCGGAGCAGATCGACGAGCACACGCTGGACAATCGCTTTTGGCCGAGGGCTAGTGCACTGGCCGAACGCCTGTGGTCGGATCCCGTGCAGGGCTGGCGGGACGCCGAGGCGCGTCTGCTTCTGCACCGCGAGCGGCTGGTAGAGAACGGCCTGGCCGCGGAGGCGATGCAGCCGCAGTGGTGCCTGCAGAACGAGCACGAGTGTCCCATTGACGCGTACGATGCACAAGCGGCTTGATCCGCGATTATTAAGTCTTCCCCGATGATAATGGTCACTATTCTTGTAGTTGTAGTCTAGGTGGCGGCGGCGGGCGGCTTTGCGTGATCGTACTGCTCTTCCAACTGCTCACAACAGCTCTCTCCGCCTGAAATAAACCAGATCCAAGGCTCAAAAGTGACCTTACGCAAGTGACTTGTCGTTTATTATCGTTTAGCATAAATGAGATTATTGGCCCTGTTGTGCCCAACTCCGTTCCGATCTGAATTGGCGGACGTGGAAGCGATGATCATTTCTAAATTAGTTAGTCTGAGTAAAATGTTTAAAGCCGTAGAATTTCTATGCTAGAATTGTGGAACATTAAAATTGCATCGATTCCGCTCGGAAACAGAGTTGAACGAGTTATGCCTTCGCATGGGGTGAGGCGGAATTGCCACCAGCACACAACTCCGCGGACTCTGATTATGTACGTATGATTCTAAATACTAAAAGCATCGTTCCCTTGGTGCACGCAAATCGAATGGAAGCCCTCTACTCGTTCCACATCTCCTCATTCCGTCCAAACTTGTAGATGAGGCTGGCAAACAGAATAAAAACGTTCTGCAGCAGCAGGGCGACACCGAACCAGCTCTCTTTTTTCTCTGTGGAGGTATTAGAACGTTAATCAAGGGTAAAACCCTATTGATGGGAACTTTCTTACCATTGTTGATAAAGTCATCGATCATCACCCAGACGGCAGCTATGATCGAGGCAAAGCCCATTACGAAGCCCACTAGTAGCCAGATCTTAGCTATCCTGGCGCCCGACTCGGATGAGTTTTCTTCAGAAATCTACGCGCAGGGCAAAGAAACCATCAAACAAAAGGAGTGAGTCATTTCCCCGCTATCTACAAGGGATTCAGCCTCAGCCTTACGTGCTCTCCCTTGACGGCGTTCACCATGCAAAAGCTGATGGTGCCAAATATCCCGATGAAGACATGTCCTGTGGTTATCTGGTGCTTTCCGTCGATAGACATGGCATCGATTAGGATCCACCATCCTGCGAAAAACTGCGGAAAAAAAAGTTGCAGAGTCAGGGAGATGAACACTGAGCGGCTCGCCGACTCCTTTCTCACCAGGACACCAGCTATGAGGGAGGAGTTCTTGTTCCTGGCGGATTCAGACGTGAAATAGGTCTTGACATTATCCAAAAGGCCCATTGTTCAGCTTATAAAACGTAATTTAATTTATTCTGATAAGTTTCTTGTTTTGACGCACAGGGTTGCCGTTGTGTACCGCAGAATAGTAGTGTGAGATAGCATACCACTTTTTATCGATATTTCGATAAAAATGTATAGCCTTTTACCAGTAAATATAACGTTTTCGGTTACCTTTTCTTCAAACTAATTCGCAATTTTCAAGTTTTCTTTTATAATTTCGCGAGCCGTGATGTAAAAATTTAAGGAGTGCATGCGGAAGTAAAACTTGAAACGCCCATCCCTAGATTTGTTACATATAATGACAACCCTAGTCAGGGCCAATTAATTTTCACTTGAATTCCGTGCTGTTGCGTGCAATCCCCGCAATTCTTTATTATTTAACGCCCGATCACAGCGACACGAGTGTGTGCGTGTGGTTACTGATTAGTTAGAGATCTAGGAGTCCCCTCGCCGCCATGCTAGTCATAAATACCTGCAGGAACGTCTCCAGGCTGGCGCTACGCAGCCTTAACCTGCGATCGCCGATCGTCCATCGCACTTTCTCGGCGGGTCTGACCCTGAAGCAGAAAGATGTGTGAGTTTTGAATGGACCAATAGTTTGCACCGAGAGCGTAAACAACATAAACATTGATCAATCGTCGTTTGCAGTGTTAACGTAACCTTTGTGCGTGCCAACGGAGCCCGAATCAAGGCTTCGGGCAAGGTGGGCGACTCCCTGCTGGACGTGGTGGTTAACAACAGTGTGGATCTGGATGGATTTGGCGCCTGTGAGGGAACCCTGACCTGTTCGACCTGCCATTTGATCTTCAAGACAAACGACTACGAGAAACTGCCCGACAAGCCCGGCGACGAGGAGCTGGACATGCTGGACTTGGCCTACGAACTGACGGATACCTCGCGCCTTGGCTGCCAGATAACGCTATCCAAGGACATGGACGGCCTTGAGGTACATGTGCCCTCCACCATAAATGATGCCCGCGCCGCGTAAACGGAATCCTTTGTTATCCATTGTTGCAATTTTGAGTGCTAATTCGCTTTAGTTTAGTCTATATATTTGAATGAAATCGTATGTATTGTCCCAGGGACACCGAGGCTCAGGCGACTATTATAGATGCGCGTGCATAAATTTGATTCCAGAGGCGGTTTATGCACGCTGTTGTTTTTTAAAGTGTTTAAGCTCAAAGGGATCTATCTAGATGAATATGTAAATATGTGTGTGCTAATAAATTTACATGTATTTTCGTAGAAAGAGGTTTTTTGAATTGTTGAGATGTCTTGGACATGGACATGGCTTTGTAACGAATCCAGTACAGGCTTTGATTTCATAGTAGACACATGTGTATAACACGGTCTACGCACAGCTTACCTGGCTCTTTCCTAATTAATCCTTTCAAGGAGTATAGATATATGTATATATAGATATCAAATAAACCTAAACCAAGTAACATCAGGGAAACCTCTTCCCCCGTATATTTGACTAGATTGTAGCTCAAAACCCGCCTGATAATGTTTTTAAACTGCTGCTCGTTTAATGATAAGACTAGTTTTTCTCGCTGTCAGAATGATGTTGCACTTTTTCTACGCAAACCCAACAATGGGTGGTCGGCATTTATTTAATATGTCAGCCCAAAACTAGGGTAATAATAATTTGTCAGCATTTTATTCCCAATGAACGCTTGTTTGGAGCACACGGATTTCTCAGGCTAATCACCAAAATTGTTAGGCATAATCATTACTTTCCACAAACTAGTTTTATTTTTAGCGCATTTTTTCCCTGAGCCACCCAGTGCCAAAACAAAGGCTGTTATCAAAAGCACCCCGAACCAAACATTTCATCACCTTGATAAAGTTTGCATTGGCTTTGTTTGCTGTTTATTATCGTGGGCGATAAGAAAAAAACAAAGTGCTTAATAAAAGTAAACTTTTTATTATTTCGCAGCTATCAAATAAAGTAATAAATAAATAATTTAATATATACATTTGCTATATTAACTTATTGTAAACGATTTTCTGCTTTTCCATGTTTACCGCTCCATCCTTTACTTCGATATTAACTTGCATATGTAACATATCTGTCCGATATCAGATAGCATTGTAGTTATAACTGAAACTTAACAAGTCTGACAATTGAATTTCGCTTCGTCCTAAAACTAGGGAGGCATTTAGTGGATAGAGACAGGGCATAGTTGGGAAAGAAGGAAACCATTTTGGGGGTGTAAGGGAGAAAATAAATAACCAAAGAATAAATAGTCAAGATAGAGATGATGATAGGGGGTGTTGGGTGGGTCCTCTCGCGAGGATTGCCGATGCGTGATGGGTGCTAGGTGTGTTGGTTGCTGAGTTTCTGAAGTGCACATAAAACTGATTTGGTTTTCTGTTCACGCCGATCGTCGTCGCTGATGCTGATGGTGATGATGCTTCCCAGATCCCTGATCCCGCTTCCAGATTAGTTCACATAGGCCATGCCCGCTCCCTTGCGGTCAAAGTGGCGCACGCGCACGAACAGGAAGGCGGCGACTAGAGAGGCCACGGCCAGGACGAGCAGGAGCATCACCAGACCGCCGACAAAGCTCGGCACCGACATACAGATGGTCTCCGCATCTGCGGTGCGGGCCGACTGGATCACCACCGTCTCGTTGCTGGCATTGCTGTTCAGCGCAAAGTTCACGTCGCCGGGTGCCACCACCTGGATGATCCGGCTGGTGTTCACGTCCGTCATCTCCTGCGCGTTGCGCTTGTAGATTCTCTGCGGCTTCATTACGATGTCAATGGTGTCGCGGCGCCTTCGCACGCCCCGCAGATCGTCCAGTCCCTCGACAGACCTCGGGCGTCCGCCCAACGAGACCAGGTTTCCGCCAGCACTCAGGTCATCCTTGCGCTTCACCGTGCTGTACTGGCCGCCCTGTCCCGGCAGTGGTGGTGGCGGCAGTCCCAGCTCGTTGCTGCCCGTTGGCTGCGCTCCCTGCGGCGACTGGGAGCTAGCGGGTCCGGAGGGTGATGCTGAGTCCGCAGTGGGAACCGCAGCCGAGGTCTGGGCCTGTGGCGAGGGCACCACATCGGGCTGGTTTTCCGAGTAAGCGCCCGTGGCATCCGACGCGGGGTGACGTGGATCCGGATAGGCAGCAGGTGGCAGGACTCCTGGACCGCCCAGGGCAAAGTCGTTCCTTTCGTAAGCCTCTGGGGGACCATACTCCTCGGAAAGACCGTTGGCTCCAATCTGGGGCAGGCCGTACTCGCCGCCCGGCAGACCGGGACCGCACTTGGGCTCCGGGCAGTTGTAGCGACAGACCTGGATCACGCACTGGAAGTGAACGTTCATGGAGTCGGGGAACTTGAAGGCCTGGAAATAGGCGAAGCTGACCACGGAGGCAGACGGGCCAAAGTTCTTGATCTTCTGGAATTTGCTCATGATCTTGGGACGAACGACGCAGCCGTTCTGGTCCACCAGCTGGATGGGAGCCCGCTTGCCGTCATGGGCCACACAGTTGCGCACCAGCATATCGAACTTGTTCTCATCGTCCTTAATGGCTAACACCATGGTCATTGTCTGGCCGATCTTCACGATGCCAGAGACCTCAGAGGCCCAGGGTCCCTTGCCCACTTGGATCTGCATCCAGCACTGGAGATTGTCGCCCAGGAAGTTCGCGGTAACGGCATGCAGCATGTCCACCTGGAAGGGCCTGAAGGTCACAGCCTTCTCGTAGAAGTCGTACCAGGTGCAGCGCAGCTTGCGGGCCTGATCCCACACCTCCTGCACATAGGGATCGTACTGGATGATGATCGTGTTCTCAACATAGCTGCCCGACGGCGTTGGCGCTCCGTAACCGGCCGCATTGTGGTTGGCCGAGCTGGTCATGCCGCAGCTATTCAGGAAGATCTCAAAGGTGGCGCTCAGGTGGCCGGTGCCCGGCTTTAAGTGGACGCAATGGGGATCGCTGTAGAAACCCTTGGAGAAGATCATGCCGTAGAAGGGCCGGTCGAACTCGATGTTCACCCGCATGTGCGTCTTCTCGCACTGCACCTGAAGGTGCTTGATCTGCGGACTGTCATTGGTACTGGCCAGGGGCCAGGCCTCCTCAGACAGCTCGTTGGTGGCTCCGGTGCTCAGAGGGCCCTGGGGCGCTCCATAGATAGGCGCCGGCGGACCATAGCCGGCCCTGTGTTCCAGTGGCAAGGCGGCGGACTCAATGTGGGAGGCGTCGCCGTGCACGGACAGGTGCTGCGGAAAGAAAGAAAGAAGCTTGGTAAAGAAATTTAAGTGATAGATACATATAAGTAGATTATGGCTTAATTTAACAATGCTTATAGAGCTTACACTGCGTATGAGTAATATTGTTCTTAAGGAATATTACTCATACGTCGTGTTGCACATTATTAGTAACATTCATTTACTAAGAACTAAAAATGGCACCGTTTGGTAGGTATATCCTTAATTATTTACAATTTAATAATATGTTAACAAATTATTGAGCTTTCTAAACTATATTTTTATTTAAGCTAAAGAGATAAGGTAATTCCATTACATGTTTAAAAGTCTGTGGGGAATTTCCACACCCCAAGCTCCTCCCGTTTTCTCAACACAATAATGTCAAAATAATGCCACCCACCATAAACGTTTCGATTATGGCCTAGGTTATGGCTCAGAGATCACAGGATTGCGGAAAGCACTTATCTTGGCTCGGCTTGCGCCGGCATTTAATTGGGATTTGGGGCTATAAATATTATGCAATAGCAATCTCCGCCAGACACCGACCGACGACGACGACGACATTTCGAAAGAAGAGGCGACGCGAAGCGTTGAAAATGACACGACAGCTGGAGCTCGAGATGGAGCTCTTGTGTTTTGAAATTAAATGGTTGCCAGAGCGGCACGCTTACCCAAAATTAAAGAAAGAAGACAACGAAAAATTGAAAGCACAGAGCTTAACCCATTGCGTAAGACAACTTAGACGGGCACAGACGGAGCCGGAGCCGGAGACGAAGACTTTCTTCTTTGGAAGCCCCGCCTTGCCTCGCATCTGGTTCATAATTTTTTATGGGTTTCTGGCTGCACACGGGAAGCGGATGTGTCCCACGAAAACCGAAAGTTAAATCCAACACGATGACGGTGTGGATTTTTCCGTGGGCTGCTGTCGCAGCGGTCGCAGCAGTCGCTGTTTCTCCAGTTTATTTGTATTTCTCGTGTGTATATCTTTCTTCTTATTTTTTCTTCTTTTTTCGGTGGCCGGTGACCACGCGCTGAGAGATGTCGTGAGATGATTTTGAAAGTGAAATGACCAAAGAAAAACGAGCTGCTGGCTGCCCGAACAAACAAACGGCGAAGCAAACAACGCGAAGAAAAAAGTCTTTCTTTTTTCGGACATTCCACGCAACTCCGCGATGGAGATATCAATATAAACACATCGATGGACCGATCGATCGATCGATAGATGCCTCGATGGCATTGGTAATTTTTCTTCTCTCTTTCTTTTCCCCGGGCATTTCACTGCCGAAGCAGAGGAAGAAAACTGACAATAAATAAATAATAAAGCAATCTCTGTGAATTAATGCGCCATAAACAAGAAAGTCAAAACTGGTACAAATCAGAGCATAACTGCAATTTCTTCGCCGCCTCAGCACCCAGAGAGACACGCAGTTTGGATAGGCCAACTATCCATCTATCCATCTATCCATCTGGCCAAGTGGCGGGCTCTTGGCCAGCTTTGCGTTTTCCTTGACGTGATTGCTGCTGCCGCAGAGCAGCCTCTAAGACGTGATTGATGCGCTTTAAATAACCCACTGAAGGCTGGCTCTCTGGGTCTTTTTGCAAGGAAGGGGGCGGCGAGGGGCGAAAACAGTTTGTCTTGGCCATGCTTATCAATCGAAAGCGCCACGGCAGCCCCAAGAAGTCGAACAGATTTATGGTCGTTTCTAATATTGATTGACAGCGCTTGTACGGTGGCACGTCCTAAGGGGTGGTATTTAGTTTGAAAAAAAATCATTTAACTTTCGGTTTAGCAAGAAAAGTTGCGAAACTATTTCAGAGTTTACGTTTACTATTAAAATTTAACAGAAACTTGTTTAACAGCAGCTCCCCTAAAATGTTTTTTGCTGCCGCCTCTGATCTCTTAATCCTCTGCTCTGTTAGAGCCGCAGCTCTGTTAGTGAGCGCCAAAGCTAATGCAATTTTTTCCCCATATCTCTCCACCTGCCGCTCTTCTCTCCCGGTAAATTCTCCAAGTCTAATTGCAATGATTAGCAAAGTGCCGTTTAGTTGTTAGTTACATTTTCCATCTCTCATCACCACACTTGCCAACTAAGTCTGCTATTGATATTGATTTTGATCTGGCAACAGCGACGAACCGCTATATAGTCTTGTGGGGAACCCAATCAATACATCAATAGGCACTGGAACTCGCACTGATTTGCATTCGAATTGCTATTGATCGAACGGTAGTCCATCTCCCGACTCTCGTCGAGTCGAAAGTGAAGAGATCCGCTAGAGGTTGGGTCCGCCGCATACGAAATGAGCTGGCCGCCGCCGCCAAAGTGGGCCAATCTTCAGGTGTTTCTCCTACTCTCCGGCTAACTAACTGTTAACTACAGTGACGTTTCCCCCTCAACAGAAGAAGAAGATGCTTTAGGAAACACCTTCCAGATATTTTTATTTCACTCTATAGGTAGTAGCTCCCACTCACCTTTGTGTTGAGTACCAGGCACAGTACTATGGCCAGCAGGCTGCTGCGTCGCGTCAGGTGTCCCATTTTGATCTGGTTCACTGTGTGTTTGTAGTGTGTGTCGTCGGCTTGAATTTGAAATTCCAAATTGGCGCCCTGGAAACCAAAAAATGTGGATTTTTGGTCTGTCTTCTGCTGCCTCGTCGTCTCTCCTTCACTCGGCGCTGCTTTCTTCGCTCAGTAGTGTTTCAGTGGTGTTGTTTCTGCAAGAAAAGAAAGGGGAACAAGGGTAAACAATGCTGCGGATTGCTTAGGAGCTTCGTAGCCTCGAAGATTTGCATACGAATATGATTTTTGAGGCCATTCAATTGGCATGCGATGCTGCTAGCAGAACAGGGTGTTGGATGATGTTAATAACAGCAGGGGCCAGTTTTTGTTTTAAACAGTTGTTCAAACGGTTGTTTTCGTTTCAAAAAATATACACTGTTATCCAACGTTAACTTATCGGTTTATTTGTTAAATGCTCTCTACACTTTCCTGGTTAGTTATCAAATTTAACATTTATTATGCACACACCACCCAGTGTATTTAACAAATATAATCCAACAGTTGGCTTTATGATCATCATTAACTGGCCAAATTAATGGCCACAATTGCCAGTTTTCGTGCTCATAGTGTCAGCTAGCGCTGGCATATACACACACGCCAAGAAAACTGCATTTTATGTAAAGCAAATGAAAACTCGCGCGCACCAAACAGGAACCACTTTCTATTTTCACTATAACAGTACTCCTCCAGCTGAAGAGACAACTCCGAAACCGAGTCCGAGTCCGAGTCGGTGTCCAACGGAGACGCCAACGCAGTGGTGGCAGTGGCAGGTTTTCCACACAGTGGCTGCACTTTACGAGCATCCCATTAATTTTTGAGTGTTTAAGGGGGCAGAGGGGAGTCTTACATTTAACAGTGGCACTCTAGCATGACAGTGCTGTTAGCAGCCGGGCCTAACAGCGAGCTGGGCGCGTTAACAGCGAGCTACAGTGGGACGGATTGGACTTGCGCCTGCGACCGCGTGCCGATAAAGACTGACAGCTTTCACACAGCCGCCGGAGCTGGAGCTAGCGCTGCTGCTGAAGCTGCTGCTCTGCCGCCTTGGAAAAGTAAGCGGTCTGTCTTCTGGTCTCGGCTCTGCCTCGAACGCATTTCACTTGCTCCGGAGAGCAGCTCTCCCGCTTCTTTTTTGGACTCCAGCGCAGGGTGAATGCTTTCGGTTGCTAGTTTTACTTTTACAGACGCCGCATATATGTATAAATATATATATATGGCACTGACACTGGCTCTGGCCCTGGCCAGGTCTTCTTCGGAACACATGTAAATGGGTTTTTAACAAGCGGCGGCCATAAAATCCATGGATCCACAGAGTAGGAGAGCCTCAAGAGCCGCCGCCACAATAAACCGGCTTGAGCTTGGCGTTGAGCAAGTGTACCATTAACCCACTGAAACAGTAACGGACACCGCCGCCAAATTTGCCGGGAACTCTGTTTCGGAGAAGGCTAATGCTGGTCGGGGGAGGAGAGGAAGTTGGGGGTTCTTCAGGGACCCTTTGCCCGATCGCATTATGCAATCTGCGGTTTCTCTTTGCCTTTATCTTTACTAATTTAGTAGGTGAGGTAAAAGTCATCGACTTTCAGAGTTCCAAAGTCCGGCAAAGTTTATATTTGGAATTTACGAAAATAAACTTAGACTCTCAGAGAATGCTGATGATACTTTCTATTAAATTTAAGCATTTTAAAAAAGTTTTTCAAACAAAATCCAAGATAATCTTGATTATTCTTTTTTACTACAGAATTTGCCTTACTTATATCAATTATAAACCAAATGTCTATAATTTCCCTACTTGAAAATCAAACTAAAAATAAACATAAATAATCAAAATTTCAGTTTAAATAACATAAAATATTAATCTTAAATCAAATTCTTACAAGTCTCTTGTTCTTTTAGACCTAGATTGAGTTTTTTCCTAGGTCAGTGGTAAATATCCATCTACAGGTCGATTTCATCTAAGATATTTCTTGTAAAATTGGTGAATTCTTAAGTCTTTTATTTCTTTCTTTGTTTTTGGAATGCTCTTTACCATTTAACTGTTGTTCGTTGGTTTGGAGTGGGTAAATTTTGTATTTGATTTCTTTGGCCACTTTCTTCCCTAGGAAATGGCCAGAGATTTGCATATAAAACTAGAAATCTTTGGCAATTAGCAAAAGAGGCGGCGAAATTTTGTTAGTTATTTATTCTTCTCCCTGTTTTTTCGCTTTTTTTTTATTTGCTAATTGCTGGCACCCGAACAAATAAGAAATTCCTTATCAAGCGGCTTCAATCGCTGACAAAGAAGACGAACAAATGCTTCTGCCTCGGCAGCTGATGGAGCTTGTTTAATGCTCATTGTTGTTGCTGTTGCTGTTATGTGTAACTGCCAAATGGAATTGTTTATTGTTGCCGTTTGGCAAGTGAAAGTTTTCTTCTCCGACCGCGTCTCTTACACCCTCTCCCTCGGCAGAGATGCCGCATATAAGGGCATGCATACTTGGTATCACCTCCACTGTTTGCCTTTTGCTTGCCTTGTTTTGTTTTCTTTTTTAATTAACACAATAAAAGTTATTTGCCCAGCTAGAAACTTTTGTTTTCAACTAATTAGCTTATGATCTGCAGCTCAGCAAATCATGTGAAAAGCACTCCGTTCGCTCCCTCGCTGGCTGCCAAGTGAAAATTCAATGAAAAGTCGTGGCAGGAAAGTTGCAACTGGCGGCGGCGGCGGCAGCGGCGGCGATGTCTCCACCAATTGATTGAATGACAATGCGTGACGCCGCTGCTGCTGGCCATATGACTATATATATATACTATCATATATAACTGGTCCAATGGAAACTAGGTGAACCACACTCGGCACTCACATAACTCGCGGTTCCATCGATCGTTCGTTCTAATTCTCCGTAATTTACGTGGCTTACATTTCGAGCCCGATGAGCCGGATATCGGCTGGGAATTGTTGCCGGGATTTGAATCTCTGAATCTGAATAGCATCTTACATTTCCTGTACTCGCAAAAGTAAGCATGTAATTTGGTAAATTACTATACCAAAAGTGGGAGGTTGTCGCACCTTTTGGCCGCACTAATTCGATAATAGCTCTCATTGGGTGTTGCGCTTTCCTTGCCATGAACATCGATTGTCAATTAAAAGAAAAAAAAAGGAAAACTCGAAATCGCAATTGCATTGCCAGTAATTATTTATCAGCACTGACTGCATTTTATATTTTTAGCTTTTTGGCATTTGCCAAAACGGCCGCTGCGTCGAGTCCATTAATTTAATTGAACGCTTTCACAAATCCCCCGTCGAAACTAAAGCTTCGCTCTTTTCATTCATCTCTGAGTCTCAGGCTGGAAAAGCCGCGGGGGGCAAACATTTTATATAAATACGCCACGCATCTATATGTCTTCATAAGCGTCTTTCGGATATTTGCTTAATTGAGAAGCTGACAAATTCGTTGCTTTTGACAGGGATAGCTCTGGGCTCTAAGAGCTTTTTTTGAGCTCCCTCCCAGCTTCGTTCCTCAAACGATTGAAGACCCCGAAGCCGGGCGCGGTCCTCACCGCAAACACTTCTTTTTTTTTGGTTAACAAAACAGCGAACTCGAACTCGGCGTGGAATGGAGTTTTATGCGTCGGAATGGTTTTTGTTGTGTGCTTGTCGATCGACTCCGAGTGGTAAAAGTTTCACTGCTAGCGCAGTAGATATTGCACACAGCATCTGCTGTGTGTACACCGTAAAAAATAAGTCACGTCTATGTTTATTATCTATAAAATGCTTTTTTTAAATATTTACTAAGTTACATTAGCATTTCATAGAGATGTTACAGATTTTATAGAGTCTAAAGTGGCAGTAACTTAATTTGATGCTTACAATTTAAAGAAACATTTTGTTTGGTATTCATTTAAATATTTTATGAATATCAAAACAGGCCTGAATATTAAAGGATCATTAAGCAAAACTCCCTAATTTCAATAATAAAAAATAAAATTTATTTTCTGTGCACCATTTCGAAAATGTAACGGTATAACCACCACGTTTCCACTCAATTTGATGTCATTTGTGGCCATGGCTGTGGCTGCGGCTGTGGCTTTTGTGGCCGTAAACGATCGATATTATTTGCCATAGTGGCATAGAAATTGAAGTCAGCCCCCCCGTTGCACCACGTTCCCCCCTCTGCGCCCCCTGGATCATGCGTAATTAACTACACAGCTTCGGATGCTGTGAAAGTGAAATTTGTTCAACACCAGCAATGCAGAAGGCGAGGGACAGAGCAGAGCGCAAAAATGTTAACAGCCGAAGGTTTTTTATTTTCGTTTTCTTGTAAAAGGGGCAATTTACTTTCGTTTGAGTGTGTGCCTCTCGGTTAACTGGGCTTTTTTTATGGCTATTAAGTAACTCTTTTTCCTTCGTTCAGATCAGCAGCGGCAGATGGCAACTGATTAGCTCTGGAGCGTGCTCTCGGCCCGGAGATGTGTTGAAAGACATTTGTTTTCGGTGATGAAATGCTCATCATCGTCTCATATGTTACTTTACTAATTTAATTTTCTTCCTATGGCTTTTTAATCTGCATCGGTAACTGTTTCAGTTAGTGGTTCGTTAAACTTAATGACGTGATTAAATTGGTTTGGGCCTCAGTTTTGTCATTGCTTAAATAATATATTAACAAGAATTTTGTAATGTTTTTGTTCATTAAACATTAATTAGAGGAAAGAGTTGATATTGTGAAAGGTATTTTGTTGTAAGAAATGGAAAAACTTAAAAAGAAAACATATATTTTAAATAAAAGTAGTCAATTTTATTAATTTTTATCTTGTTCTCCCTAAAGATGATTTTAGGACAAATTTCAAATAAAATTAAATAATATAATTCTTTTTATTTTTAAGGCAAACTACTTAAGCAAACCCCTAAGATTTTTATGCAATATTTTCACTTTTTGTTTAAAAAAAAAAACAAAAGACTTAGGCAACGAACTCGCCCACTTACCACTTAAGTAAACCCCGCCCGCAGGTTCTTTTTTGTTCACCGATAAGCTCAGCCACACATTATGTAAATAAGAGCAAACAATTTATTTTCTACGCTCCACATTTTGGCGACAAGGCGACCAGGCGACAATTAAGCCAACTTTGGCGATAAGGCTGGCGCCCGCAGCCTGCAGGCTTGCCCCCAGGCGACGGTGTCGCAGCAAATGAAAGTAAATTGTGGCAACTTCCCTTCGCTTCTCGCCTCACCTCACATAAGTCTCGGCGACGGCATTCCATTCACCAGGCTGCCGTTGTTGCTGGTGCTAAATCTCCTTTGCCACGCATGTGCGTGCAAAATGATAACGCAATTTATCGCAAAATAGGGAAAGTGAAATTAGAAATGGGCCTCGCCGGCAATTTGCATACTGATCTGGCACACACAAACTCACAGCTCTGCGGGCTGAAGGCCGGGCGTGAATGTGGGGAATGTTAATTGAGGAAATTGCAATCATGGCAAGGGAAGTGCAAACTGGAGTTTAAAGAAAATGGTTTTTGGGTTTATATCCTATAAGAAATATATAAAATAGATTTTAGGGTGTATTTTATAACATTTCTGCTTTAATGTAACAATATCAAAGCTCTTTAGGCAAAGATTTGTATGATTTGATTCCTTCTGTGGATAATTAATTTTAAAGTTATAAGCTATAAACCATATATCACCAATAAGCAATTTACAATCGAACTATCTGACATTGTTGATGGCTTATTCTTACAAAGTTGTGACAGTTTCCAACCTGTTATTAAAGTATATTACAGTTCTTTACATATTTAATTGTAGCCTTCAAAAACTCACATAAAATTACAGTTTTTAGTGAACCATAACACACTTTTGACCAAAAAAGCACAAAAAATCCCCCGTTTTTCGGCTTACCACTTCCGTTATTTATTTTTTATTTTTACCTGCAACTGCAACCCTCTCTGATCGCAGATCATTAGTGCGTTGAGACCCGAAAAGTGCCGTTAGTGCCAGGATCAGGAGATGCACATGCAGATAACAAAACGAAACAAGACAATTAACATAATTCACCAAAAAAACGAAAGAAAAAAATACAAAGATCCCAACCTTTTCCGTTGGCCATTTCTACTTTCCATTTCTTTTTTAACGGTAAAACGCGAAATTCGCTTAAGAAAGACTCCAATTGCAACGGGGCTTTTATTTAGGATCGGAGATCGGGGCTCCGTTGATCGGATGCCATTGAATGGCCAGAACTGGTTTGGCCTTAGCCGCGAACCCAACGAAAGTAAAAACTCAAGGGCTTGCACTTTCTGCCCAAGTCCAGTTGCAAGTTCCAGTTGAGTTCAGTTCGGTTAAGGCGGGGGAAAGAGATCGGCGGGGAAAGAACGACGGCGAAAGGTGAAAGAAAGCAAAGCGGAGACAACAAAAGAAAGAGGAGGGGGGCGAAAAAGGTGCCTCTAGTTGCAACTTGCAACTTGCAAGCTGGCAAGCTTGCAACGCATCGTTAGCCGAAGCCACGACGAGGCCGCAAAAGAGATGCACAGGGAGAAAAGTGATGGTAATAAAAATAAGTAACCTGATACAAATATATAAATCATATTTAATATTCTTTAGTTGTAAATTATAAAGCATTTTTAACATTGTTTGCTGCTGAGAATTTTTAATTTGAAGCCAAAATTTAATACCAACAAAAGAATTATAAGTAAATATTAAAATGAAAAGTTATTTTCGAAACGTTGTCCGCATAAAAAACTGCATTGATTTGTTATTTATCAGTTATAAATTTACAAATTTACAAATAATCTCTTCTTTTGTAAAATTTGTTAAATTTGTTTCTTAATTTAAAAACCCAAACAAATTCGCAGTTATTTCTCTCCCTGCAGAAGCACATACAATTGCCGAGGCGATGCCAAAGCCGGTTGCATTTTGCTCTGAAATAATTAGTGACCCAATTTCGAGGCTGTGTCGGCTGTCGCCACGGAGCGGCCTGTTCCGCTTGCCTGCCACCGATCCGTCCCGATCCCTCCCAGATCCGCTCCCCCCTGGCAGATTGCGAGCGCAGCTCGGAGCTCCACAAGCAAATTGCTTGGCGGTGGTTGTTGGTGGTGTGGTGTTGGCGTACCTTGTGGCATGCATGCAAAGAAAGTGGTTTTCATTTCTTTTCTTCCTCAGCGCAATGCATCCACACACTCGAAAGGCTACTTGAGATGTTTCGTTTCGTTTCAATTCGTTTGCGGTGCTCGGGTTTTCAAGTGACTCTTGCGGCTCAATCACAAACGAATCGAAATCCGAACAGATCCTATGATTTGACTGATTTTCCATGATTTCCATGATAATTTCAAAGCAACATTGATTGCGTCTAATGAAGAGCTTGGCTCGGTGAGTGACGGCGACGGGTGCCAAATGAGATTCTGTGGTGAACAAGCCGAAAAATGGGGGTTAACAGGAGAGCTAACCAAGAGTGAAATGGAAAGAAATCACCGACAGATTCAAGTGAATTGAATTATTTAGACAATTACAATGAAGTCCGCTGCTCTGTGGTCTCATTAGGCATTATTTATGGGAGGAGCTCTTTTTCCAGGAAATGAAAGCAAAGATTTTTTGTTTTTAGAAGATTTAAAAGACCGTTCTTAGCCGTTCTTTTTCTTGTCATTTAATGGAAAATCTAGTTTGTTTTTTTCACAAAAATCCTGTGGCTGCCAATGAAAGTTCGGTTCGTTCATTCGGTCGCTTTTCTTTCTTTACTTTTCTTTCTTGCCATCCCGTTGCTAGTTGACATTTTCACGCTGCCATGAAAAACTGCGTGAAAATTGCACAAGGCGGCGAGACAATTGCCGTTAATTTGAAATTGTCGCCAAGTCGCTGAGCCAGCTTGACTTTGTCTGCAACAGTCTTGCAGTTTGCGATTGAGCCTGAGCCAGAGTCTTGGTCTCAGAAACCAGTAATTACTTTGCAACAAGTGGCTCGGCTTCTTTCACTAGGAGAATGTCTGTGTGTGTTGGAGTCTGCTGTGTGGGGAATCAATTAAAAGTATCGCCGGGCGCTATGTTTGGGCAGCGATGACACTGCACGGCACTGGCACACACGGCGTATGAGCAATGCAACCCATTTGGCGCGCGTGCTTCATGAGGCACTTACAAACACACTCGGGAAAGTAACTACACGGGAAAACAAATAAATTGAAAATTGAGAAATAAGATGAACATTTGAAGAGGGGAAATCTGAAGCCAGAACTACTTAGAATTGAAATTAAAAGCAAAGAAACTTAAAAGTCTATACTTGACTTCAAGATAAATATTATTGAGTTAACATTTTTTTTAAGCTTATTTTGATGCTACATTTAAAGAATATTTCTTCTGCAATTCAATCTTCAAATTCGCTCGATTAAAAAATAGTTTCCCTCAGTGTTTGGTTCGCACACACGAAAGTAAGTACAGATCGCAGATCGCCGAGTGCCGAGCGAAATTGTTTTCATGCGCCTGGCCAAAGTGGAGCAGTTTTTGAACAAAGCAATTCGCAATATTAATCAAACACACAGCAACTGAAAGAGAAGCTGCTGGCAGACATGTGTGTATGTGGCTGCTTGCAACTGCAGTGCGAGTGCGACTTGGCGAATGAGAAGCGGCACAGGCTAATTTCAGACTTTCATTCGCGCGAAACGCGATGAAATTTCACCAGCAGCAGCCACACACATGAGACACACAGAACCAGAGCCGGCAACCGAAACTGCAGCCACTCCGAGTCGCGTCTCAAATCTCGTTTCCAGTGGGTGGCAGCTCCAAGTCCAACTCCAACTGCGGCTATGGCCAATTGGAGGCTGTGAGTATGCAAATCCAAATTAGGCTTAATGAGCCAAAGGTTCCACATATCTTCCACAGCTGTGGCTCAGCTTCGCGCCTCAGCAGGCAGCAGCTCGGCTCTCAGACCGGCTCAGCTCTTTAACTATTATTAATAATAGTTATATTTCCGCATAATGCACGACGTCGAAAGTTTGCTGTGCGTTTCGGCTTTCTTCAGCAGCACTCAGCACTCTTTTCACGAAAATTACAAACATTTACGAGGCACTGAGTCTCTCTCTCTCCCTGTTTGGCCAAGGTGATTGTAACGCTTTTGTGGGCAAATGGAACTGTGGGTTGAGTATTTTTTTTCGATTATCGGATCTCCGTAAGCTATAGGCTATAATCTGGACAGACAGAGTTTAGGCTAGTCTCCAAGAACGGTTATGTGGGTTATGGCTAAGACTGTTCATTAAATTGGTCTGGAGTGAGCCATAAATGGTTTGTACTTAATGAGAGTTTGTTTTAAATAGTAATTACAGACGGCAGGAATTAAGAAGTGGCTTAGATATTTAAATGGATACCGGATAAAGAAGCATTCATTATTGAAGATTTTAAGTGTAGGATAAATATTTCTTGCTTAATTTATTAAAACTATAAAGATTATTTTGAAAGCGGATTGTATATTTGCAGATTTTTAATAAGTTCAAAGTATATCCTTTAAAAAAGCAAGCACTATTTAAGGTTGAAGGTTTTATTTCATAAATAATATGTTTTGAATTGAATTTAAACTTTGATTTCTTTCACATGCCGAGTCAAGAGGACTCCTTAAATGTATTAGTTCACAGTTTAAGACTCAAATTGTGATATCCAATGCCCTGTAGCACTCTAATCCGTTCACGAAAATCATCCAACTTGTCTTAATAAAAGCCTTGAATTGGCACCCTATTAATTTCCACCTCTGTTCGTCACACTTTCTTACCTTCAGGCAGTGTAAATCCTGGTCATTTGGGTTAATTGGTTAATCCCTTTTCAGCTGGAGTCGATGGCACAGCGGCGTGATCACTTTGGAGCTCGTAACTCTCCACTGGAATCTGGGATCTTGGATTTGTTCGTTGCACAAATGGAACCAAGAGCAAGTCTCGAGTTGCTCGCTTGTTTTTGTATCTTGTTTTTTTTCCCGAATATTTATATATATATTATTATTAATATTATATTATTCTATAGCGAATGACAACGGGCACTGCGATCGTGGCGGAGCGAAGGGACGCGCTGCGTAAACGCGGAGCTGGAGCTAAACAGGACGCACTCGGAGCTCGGAAATAAGTACTAAAAAGACAACTCGTCGCACACAGAGTTGAAATGAAAATGCGGCCCGGCCGTATTGCTAACCAAGATTTTATATCGCGTGAAAGTTTTGACCCCTTTACCACTGGCTCCGCTCGAGCGAAGACTCGTTGCAGAGAGTCTTCAAGAGAGAAAGAGAGTGGAAATTGCTGGCTCTCCGAATGCAAAATATGCCGTTTTCGGTGCTATTCTTCTCTGCCAGCGCTTGTTTTTGGCCCGAAACTTGTTAGGCCGGGGCAACTTTTCATTTCAGGCCGCTTTCTGCGGGCGCCTTGTTTCTCTTTTAGTTTGTGGAGTATTTTATTTTTGTTTTTTGGCAAGCAGCTTGCCGCTTGGTGTCAAGGTAACTGGTGACGTCGGGCTACCTCAACGATTGCCTAATTTCGATTGTTATTCGAAAAGGGTTCGCATTCGCTCGCGTCCGGCTCTGACTCAGCTAACGGGGCTCTTGGCGACGCGACGCGACGCTTGTTATTCTGGCCAATGCATTGGAAATTAAATTATGAAAGCTTATGCAATCCTTAATGACATAATGCTCGCACACTTGGCGGGGCTCTGCCCAAAAAGCGTTAACGGAATTGTCACAGTAAAGCACTAACGAAAAGGCTTGGAGAAGGTGGGCCAAGACGGCCACCTTTTGTTTGACCTTTGTGTTTGCCTTAGCGTAAATAAATTTAATTGGTTTATCAAGTCAAAGCCCTTTTGTTTCTTTTCAGGGTAAACCAAAAATAAAATGATAACGATTTACAGCGACATTATTCCCCTTACCACTTTTAAGTAAATAATTTATTAATTCAAGTTCGTTGCCTAAGTCTTTTGGTTTTCTTTGGGAATTTAATTTGTAAAAAATCAATAAATACAGTTTCACGCATTGTTATGTGTTTAATTAAAATTCCAAACAGCATCCAGAATGAGTATTGTGAAAGTTTTCGCTTTGTACTTGAAGAATTTGCAAAGATTGAGCTTTTATTTTGTTTATTTGTGTGAATGCTATTGTCAAAATCTACAAGTAAATTGTTGTATTATATAGAAATGTAGAAATTTAGGTCAAAAATAAAGCGGGAATATAGGATGTTAATATGCAACACAAGGAAAGGTAAAACTAACGTTAAAATAACCTTATATAAATTATATTATTACTTTTATTCGTAAATTATTATTTAGTTAACAGAATACCGCATTTCAAAACTCTAAATATTACTAAAAATCTATCGATACTCCTATTAATCCCCTAATTCGAACAAATTATGGCGCGTGCCAAGAAAATGTCGCCATTAAACTTTATTAAAAATTGTTAACCAAAACTCCATTTAATGATTTTAGCCCAATTTTCAAAGACCGCCTTGGGCCTTCCACATTGCACAATCCAAAACAGAAGTAAAAGCTAACAACTTTGTGCCAATTTTCTAGCCAACAAATTTGATCAATTTTAAGTGTAAATTTGTCATTTGCACAGTTGAGGTCTTTCTTTGTGGTCGGCGTCCGGCCAATTTCCGATGATGAAATGGCACAAAAATGTTTACCCTCCGAAATCAAAAAAATTATCTTTTGGCCCCAAAAAAATATGATTAAGTAGAAATGCCCAAATCGGAGAGAGATATTTAGAGATCTATCTCCGACAATTGGCCAGAGTCACTGGGCCGAGCCCAAGAAAGTAATCTCGGTGCGGCGGTGATGAACTTTCATTCGCATACGCACCTTGGCTGCCCAAGCGATGACATCGAAAGAAATCGAAAGTTAGGGTTTCGATTTCAAGCCACGCCACGGAGTCCCGCCCCAAGTCGTATTTGGATGCGGATCCGGGGTGAATCACACGCTGAGGCTCTGGCTGTGGCCCAATGACGTAGATCCTCAGCAAATGCGTGCATTTGATATAAACAACCAGCATGCCGGGTTACACGGGAGCTGGGCCAGCTCAGTTACCAACTCTGGAATTGGGTCAGGGACGTGCCTGGCATGCTAATTGAGCCGTGATCCAAGCCGCTGACGCACTCGCTCGTGGGCAGGCCCAGAAACTGCTGCTCGTTTCTTTATTTGTTTCTGTTTCTGCCTTGGTTTTCGGTTTCTGCTTCGGTTTCGGTTTGTTTTGTCCCCTCTTTCTAGAAAATTGAGGCACTTCTGAGTGCCCGCTGAGATCAGTTGGGAAAGGCAATGGTTTTCGGGCTCTGATGTAATCTTAGTTGGTGAAAGTGAAATGTTAAGGTTTCCAGGCCTGGAATTTCACAATTTAATTTAAATAAAATTAATTAGGTTGGAACTTAAAACATGTTAAGAAAAATGTGACCTTTTAAAGAAGAACTTAACCTATTGATCTGTATATTAAAAATATCTTATCATAAAAAGTAGTGGTATGTATTTCTTCTCACCACTAATTGTAAAAAATAAAAACATTTAAATATTTATCAGCAGCGGTAAAGTGTTTACCACTTGCATAAAAAATGTCTCCATTTATCGTTGTCGTCACCCAGTGGCCAACAGCTACTCCTCCTCCGACCGGCTCCACTCTTCAGCTTTTGAATCATCATGACAGTGTCGGTGGCAATAATAAAAATAAACCTGGGTTCATTCAGTTAATTTTTGTTTCATTTATGAGAAGATAACGATAAAAACCAGTTGCTATCTCCGCGATTTGCAGTTATAACGGACCGCAATCCGGACTCTTATTGTTTATAAACAAATTATCGTGGACCAAGGCGGCTTCCAAACAATGTCAATCATTATGCAAGTCGAACTCTGGCCGGAGTTGTGGAGCTGCGGAGCTGCAACCCCGTTGCCCGGTCATCGAGCTCAATGGAACAACTCCACACTTTTTACTTTCCATTTCTTTTGTCAGCGTCTTTTGCTGGGCCGCAATTTGCTGACGTCTTTTTTTCTGTTATTGTTCACTTGGCTGTAACTGGCTTTTCCGTTGGCCTGTCTGTCTGTCGCCGGCCCTAAATCACATTTATAAAGACAATGAACCTAGGTCCCTGACTGACTGCACAGGTGTAAGTATGTATATTAGCCATTAGGTGAGGTGAAGGGGCTAAGCTCCGATTCGTTGGCCATTAAATAATTTTGTTTAAACCATTGGAATGCAGAAAGTCAGCTTATTAACTCATGAAGTACTAGTAGACATTTATTTTTTTTTAAGATTTTATTTATGTACTTTATTCTACATTTTTGAATATGTTCGTAAGGGAATATTTTAAATGCCTTCAAATTTTGA